>PVHX01000385.1:115261-319757 GCA_004024805.1 Geosciurus inauris | reverse complement strand
AAAAAAAAAAAAAAAAAAAAAAAAAAGAAAATAACAGAATTAACCATTCATTTTGAAAAGTTAGAAAAAAGAGCCAGGCACAGTCCTTGCTACTTAGGAGACTGAGGCCAGAGGATCCTTTGAGCCCAGGAATTCAAGGCCAGCCTTGGCAACACGGGAGACTGTCTCAAATGAATGAATGAATGAATGAGTGTCAATGAGCACATCAAGAGTCCAGGGCTCATTTCTGAAAACACTCCTCACCATGATCAGTCTCCCTGAGGAAAGAATAGGGAGGTGGCCTGTAACAATATGAGCCAGAAAGAAAATAAGTGTTTAAATGACACAGAGATCAGTTTTAAAAGGATCCACTGGCCAAATTTTGGACAACTGAGCAATTATTTAAAAAAAAAAATTACAACTAACTTCTACTTTATTTATTTTTTTATATTTTTTAGATGTAGATGAACACAATACCTTTATTTATTTTATGTGGTGCTGATGATCGAACCCAGTGCCCCACATATGCAAGGCAAGTGCTCAATCACTGAGCCACAACCCCAGACCCTAACTTTTACTTTAAATAAATAAAAACCCATCCATTTTAAGACAATGAGAAAACAAGCTACAGACTAGGAGAAAATACTTACAAAATGTGTACAAAGAACTATTATCCAATAAAGAACACTTAAACTCAACAATGAGAAGATAAACAACCTGATTAAGAAACAGGCAAAGGACCTGAGGACACCTCACCACACTGAAAATCTTAGAGGCAGCCAAGACGCCCTCCAGTAGATAAATGGGTAAACTGTGGTGCATGCAGACAATGGAATATCATTCAGCAATAAAAAAGAAATTAGCTTATCAAATCCTGAAAAAATAGAGAAGAGCTTCCAATGGGTGTTACTAAGTGAAAGAAGTCTATGAGGAAAGGCTAAGTACTTACTATTCCAACTATGAGACAGTAAAGGTCTGGGGGAGGGTGGGGTGCACAGGACAGCACAGGGGACTTTCCTGGCAGTGGCAGTACTCTGCAGGAGGCTGTGGTGGCTGGGCGTCATGCATTTATCAAAACCCACAGCATGCACAGCACCAAGAGTGACGCAAATGGGAAGGAGGACTCTGGGTGACCATGCTGTGTCTTGTGACAACTGCACTGCTCTCGTGCAGGACGCTGATGGCTGGGAGGCTGTGCTGTGGAGGGGAGTCTTGGGTGCACTCATTCCTTCTGTTCAATTTCCTGTGGGTGCTAAAGCTCCTGGATCAAAGGCTGCTGGATAGCATCCAACAACAACGCCCACAGGAGCTCAAGCAAGATGAATGAGAAGAAATCCACACCCACTCCCAGCAAGGAGGCTCTAGGAGACATCACAGCCAAAGAATGTATCTGAAAGGCAGCCAGATATATTCTACAGGAACAATCAGAACAAAAGGTAACTTCTCACTGTAATAAGAGAAGCCTGAAGATCATGGGGAAATATCATCAAACTATAGAAAGAACAACAAAAATGTGTACATTTGCTATATGTAAATTATATCCCAATAATGTTATTTAAGTAAAATTAGAAAAAGGAAGTGTAAGGAGAGAAATACGAAACAACCTAGAATTTTGTACAGGTTGAACATCCTTACCCCAAAAAGCTTGAATACGAAATAATCTAAAATTTAAAACTTCACTTTGAGCATCAGAAAGTTTTGGATATTGGAGCATTTTGGATTTGGGTTTTGGAATTATAGATGCTCAGTCAGTTAAGCTTATACAAATTATCCAAAATCCAAAAAACAAAAGCTGAAACATTTCTGCCTCCAAGCATTTCAGATAAGGGATCCTCAACCTGTACCTAGTAAAATTCCATTTCAAGAATGAGAGTGAGTGCTTATGTCAATAAGCTAGAGCAAGTCATTCCACATGTCTATGCTTCAAGGCATCACACTATACACATACAAGCCATGTATCTTCAATTTTTTAAAATTTAAATGAGAGTGAAACAAGAAAATTTTTAGCTAAATAAAAATGGAGGGCTGGGGTATGGCACAGTGGTAGCGTGCTCGCCTAGCATGCGTGAGGCACTGGGTTTGATCCTCAGCACCACATAAAAATAAAATAAAGACATTGTGTCCACCTACACAAAAATTGAGAGCTGGGCACAGTGGCACTGTAATCCCAGAGACTAGGGAGGCTGAGGCAAGACCAGCCTTAGCAATTTAGTGAGACCCTGTCTTAAAAAATAAAAAGGGCTAGGAATGTGGCACAATGATCAAGCATCCCTGGGTTCAATCTCCAGTATCAAAAAATGAAAAACAAAACAAAACAAAACAAAACAAAAAATGAGAACATTTAGCAACAGATTCTTTGAGGGGTACAACTGAGGAAGAGTGAAAGTGATCCAAGAAAGTCTACATTTTACAACCAAGGACAAACTCAAGGAGAAGGCTGTCTAAAGCCTGGAGGAGAAAAGCCACCCAGGATCCAGAGCAGGCTGCTGGGAGGTAGGATCTACATTCTCACTGCTTGTCATTCCAACACACAAGTCCTAATTACGAGCTGTAATAAAACGACAGAGTACACTTTTTAAATCATGGGCTCTAACCACCATTTACAACCATACTGTCCTGAAGGGAAAACATCCCAAGTTTCAAAGAATCTGCTAAACCATCAACATCTGGATTACAGAAGGAGCCTGCTGGTCCACAGGAATACATATTCCTAACAAAGGCAAAGAAAGGCTTCCAAGGGTCTCTACTGGCAGCACTTAAGAGTCCTGTGGGAGGATTAGAAGCCATATGACTTGGTATCTAGAAAAGCTATTCTACCTGCAGGCTACAGGCTAGCTTTAAAACTACCAGTCCTGACAGGTGCAGTGTCACAAGCCCATACTCCCAGCAAGAGAGGCTGAGGCAGGAGGATCACAAGTCTGAGGCCAGCCTCAGCATCTTAGTGAGACCCTTTCTCAAAAAAAATAAGCAAGGGGGGCTGGGATTGTGGCTCAGTGGTGGAGCGCTTGCCTTGCATGCATGAGGCACTGGGTTCAATACTCAGCACCACATAAAAACAAATAAATAAAGAAATTGTGTCCATCTACAACTAAAAAAAAATGTTTAAAAAAAAAATAAGCAAGGGCTGTGGATGTAACTCAATGGTAGAGCATCCTTGGGTTCAATTCACAATACAAAAAAAAAAAAAAAATCTTAAATAAAAATAATAAGTAAAACTACCAGTCCTAAAACCACTCAGCAGGGCTTTGACCACTATAAGTAGAAATTCCCAATACAGCATTTCTAAAATACCAGCCTGAGTGTAAAACACACACGGTGACCACTCAATAGTACACGCTGCTGGGCCTCATGCTGTGGAAGTCCTGGGAAGCCTCCAGTGAGCAGCACACGCTGCAGGGTGCACGCTGGAGCACAAGGCACTGCTCTTACCCACTCTCCTTCATGTCCAGGTCATCAAACATCTGAATCAGGGCGATGGCAACATCATAGACATCCTTTGTTATCACTGGTTCCTCCAGGAGATGGGGAGAGAGCTGGAAAGAGAAAAGAATTAAGTCAGATACCAAAACGGTGCAGGGGAAATGCTGGGCTTGGTGGGCAACACTCCCCTTCATGTCACTCTAACAAATACCCAAGTCAACACGGCACCCTCTGCACTTGCTGTGGCACACGCCGCTTGGGACACTCGGCACACAGGTCCTACATTCATCAATCGTCTGACCCAGTCATCTGAGCAGAGATGGAGTCGGGAAAATTCAGAGATGAAATGCCTGGCAGGAAATATATTTTGAAGGCACAGGATAAGATGCACCAAAAGTCTAGGGACCTGAAAGCCAGTGCTCTCCAGCTGTGTCAAACCCCTGCCTTCAAGAGTCCTGAGATTCCAAGGTCCTCACGTGCGGAAAATACCAGGAAATGGCACGATCACATTCCCGTCAATGTGCTAAAGGAAATGACGAGGCAGTGGTCAGCCAAGGCTTCAGAGCTCCCTAGACTACCTTTCTCTGAGTATTAAAACAGAATCACACTGAGCCCAGACACTGTAACACTTCCCTTCAGAGCCTCCACAGAACACTGGGCACTGGCCACACAACAACCATCTCCCCAGTAGTGTTGGAAGGACCATCTGTGTGCACAGCTTTCCAGGAGTTGAAATCAAAACTATCTAAGTGTCTCTACAATATCCACAGGACAGTGACAGCACAATTCCCATAGTCTATTTTATGGCCTTTTTTGAATTTTTTCCAACAAGAAGACTTTTTTGTAAAATTAAAATTTTTGCTTATCGACTACTATATGCAAAATACTGCATATAGTATTTGATTAAGACACATCAAAAGGAGTCTTCAGGTGATCAGAAGTTAGCCCTATATGGAAATTATTTTTTCCAGTTTTTACTTGGAGTAAATTAAATCAGTTAGTAGCCAAATAATCAATTTCTTATTAATAGTACAGCTGTTGTGATCTAAGTATAACAAGTTGACTTCTCCTTACTAAAAACTTTGAGGAAGCATGCCTAGTACCTAGTACATCCATTCCTAACATACAACCTGCACATACAAGAATTTCTTTCTCTATCCAAACAATAACCAGTGTTCACCATAACACATCTGTACAGAAAGAGAGAAAGAAGAGAGAAGGATATGTTCCACAAGCTCCCACAGTGGCATGCAAGCCCACCTAGAAGCCTTCCTACAAACAAGCCATGGAAAAAGAATGTCAGTGAGTCACAAGTATCTCCACTGAACTCTAGGAGCTGAGCCCCATGAGTGTTTTTAAATCCCCTGATAAGACACCAAATAGTCATAGAGACCCCTGCCATGTGTGGACTGGACACAACATCAAGGCCCACATCAATGCTTTCCTGGACCAAGAGACCAACAGTGAACACAGGTAAGCACATCAGGGGATGGAATGAGAAGGGGGCACTCCAGGGCACTCTGTGTTCCTCCCACTCAAGTGTGTGGTCATTGTGATTCTGTCCCCAGAATGAGGCAGAAGCCACAGTATGTCTGTCCTTAGTGGAGGTCCAGGAGCCCTACACATCTGCCATCACAAGGACATACCCAGACTGGCCAGTGGATCCAAGAAGACAAGAAGGGATGCATGTGGCAAACGAGAGCATGGCACTGCAGAGGATGGGAAAATAAATGGTGCCCAGACAGCTGGGGATCCAGTTTACATGGACTAAATACCAAAAAGAAGAAGAAAACCCTAATAGGAATGCATAAAAGTTGTGCTCTAGGGTGGAGGTGTGTGGTCCAAAACAGACGCACAGTAAGCCGAGGGCGCGGGGCGCTCTACTTCCAGACCTGGGCTGTGGACTGTGGAAGCTCGCTCCACAATCACATCACATGTACATGCCAAGCATGACAAGGCTCTGGGTTCCATCTCCAGCAGGCCCCACACCAAAAAATATATATATATATAAATAGTTAAGTCTTGTGTGTTCATTCATTAAAATAATCACTATGTGCCTATCAGGTACCAAAGACTGTTCAGTAAATAATGCCAAACAGGTGCTCTCCAGCCTGCAGAACACAAAACACCCCAAGCCAAAGCGACCCTGGCTCTCTGAAAGCTGGGTGGTCCCAACCAAAGGGGTTCAGGGAGCAAATGACCAATCTCAACCCACGGCCACAAGGAATCATCTAAATGTTTAAGAGCTCTGACACAGTACAAAATAAACACCAAGAGGAATTAACTAAACTTTAGCCTGTCAAAGGCTAGAAAATCATCATTACTCTCACATTCCAAAATGTTAGGAAATGCAAAATGTTGAAATGTTACAAATAAGTACTCCCTCCTCTCCACCTTGAATAAGGGCTGCACTTGGTGACTAGTGTCAGAGAAAGAATAGTATGGAAGGAGAAAGTGATGCTATGGTGGAGAAAACTAACAGGAAACCAAAGTCAACATCACCAGTGATGTCGTGGTCAGAGTATGTATCTAACATGACAAAAATGGCATGTCATCCCTGAGGTCCTCCTCCTCAAAAACCCAAAACCACATCTAACCATGAGAAAAAAAAACAAGTTCCAATAGACTGGGGCAGTAGCTCAGCGATAGGGTGCTTGTCTAGCAAGTGCGAAGCCCTTAGTTCCATCCCCAGCACTCCAAAACATAATTCATTAAAAATCCCAATAGAGGTTCATTCTACAAAACACCCAACCAGGATTCCTGCAAACCATCAAGGTCATCAAAAGCAAGGCAAATCTAAAAAGCTATCAGTGAGAGGAGTCTGAGGAGACACGACGACTGAACGTGATGCAGTGCCCTGGATGTGGCGCCAGGACAAAGGACACCTGGAGACTAGTACAAACAATCAGAAGCAGAGATGCACCTATGTTTGCTTCTTAGTTCTCACAACAATGGAAACAAAAGTGTCATGAAGAAAATGCTGACTGTAGAATCTAGGGTTATAATGGGTAAGTGGGGTTCGCTACAAAATTCTTTCCACTTTTCTGTTGTTTTGAAATACTGTCATTTTAAAATTGAATTAATAGGAGTGCTACATTTAACAGCCAGCACCAGCCTGCCTCCAACATGACTCAATCTGACAAACTGTTTCTTTTATAAGGTGAAACCTAGTCAACCATGTCCCTGTGGTAGAAAGTACTAATAATGACCTGCAACCACAGGTGGTGAGTGCAGGTTTGATCACATACAAAAGTCCAATCACTGCATAAGGAACAATCATTCTGGGCTGAGGTTGTAGCTCAGTGGTAGAGCGCTTGCTTAGCACATGTGAGGCACTGGGTTCGATCCTCAGCACCACATAAAAATAAATAAAATAAAGGTATTGTGCCCATTTACAACTAAGAAAATATTTTTAAAAAAATAAACAAGCATTCCAACATACCACACTATGATAAATGTGCTCCAAATCATTAAGATAATACTCTTCAATTGAATAGGGCTTGCCCTCCACTTCAAAAATATATGCAGGATTCATCTTGTTCTGAACAGGAACTGCGAAGTAGTCTGCAAACTCCTTGCAGTTGATGGTAGCAGACATCAGGACCACCTACAAATGAGAGAGGCCATTCTGGTACACAGACAACGAGAATGACAGCCACTGGAATGAAACTTGACTAGAAGTCTAGGCTTGTCTTCTGCTTCACTCCTATATTTAATAACTTTTAGATGCTAAATAGAACACTTTAATCTAATGTCATGTATTATACATATTATCATAAAGAATGCTCAGATACTAAATTTTACTATTCCCCCTAAATTATGTCATCAAATGAGAAATCTTAGCCAGACGCGGTGGCTCAAGCCTGTAATCCCAGCACTTAGGGAGGCTGAGACAGGAGAATCATGAGTTCAAAGCCAGCCTCAGCAATGGCGAGGCACTAAGCAACTCAGTGAGACCCTGTCTCTACATAAAACACAAAATAGGGCTGGGGATGTGGCTCAGTGGTCGAGTGCCCCTGAGTTCAAGCCCCAGTACAAAAAAAAAAAAAAAATGAGAAATCTTATATTTCCAATAAAGCTACAGTATTTATCTAAAAGGAAATTTTGTATCAAGGAATTTTTTAAAAATAAATTATTAGATAATGTGCTCCAGAAAACCAAGGCAGTAGACTAGCAAAGAGGAAGAGAAGAGATCCAGAAAACCTTGACTGTAGCTCAAGAACCTGCATCAGACAAAGCTGTGCAGCAGACACAGGAGCTAGCCCAGGGCAGAGCAGGATGATAACACTCGGGAGACGACTAGTTCTAAAGTTTTCCAAAAAGCAAATGTTAGATTATATCCTTAAGAATCCTGGTCACAAATGCCAGAAGCAGTGTCCACAGTACACCAAAGGTGCCTGGAGAAGGTGGCGGCATTACAGAGGACTTCCCACTCCCCAGCACCCACAGACTAAGGAGGCAACACAGCTCTCTGGCTGCCAGCTAAAGCCCTGCTGCATCTGGCAATGAGGGGTCTGTGTGTGTGAATCTTAGCACAAAAGTAAAGATCTGACTGGTGTCATGGTTTCCATGTGAGGTGTCCTCCAAAAGCTCACCTGTGAGACAATGAAAAAGGTTCAGAGGAGAAATGACCCAATTGTGGAAGTCTTAAACCAATCAGTGAATTAATGCCTGATGCGATTAACTCAGTGATGGCTAGAGGTAGGTGGAGTATGGCTGGAGGAAGTGGTTAATTGGGGGCATAGCTATGGGGTATATATTTTGTATCTGGAGCTGGAGTCTCTCTGCTTAATGATCACAGTGATGTGAGCTGCTTCTCTCTGCCACACTCTTCTGCCATGATGTCCTGCCTCACCTCAAGCCCTGAGGAATGGAGAAGGCCTTCTCTTGACTTAAGACCTCTGCAACCATGGGCCCTCAAATAAACTCTTCCTCCTCTACAGTTGTGCTGGTCAGATCCTTTAGTCACAGCAGCAAAAAAGCTGACTGAAACACTGGGTCATGGCTGGTGCAGTTACGGGTGGACAAACACTGGTTTCCCCCTTTGACATGTGACACAAATGGTAAAGTCATACTGCTCAGAACTCATTTTGACAAGGTTAGGAAAGCATGTTCTCACAGGCCACCTGGGGTGAAAGAGTGGCCCCGAGGGATACACCCAGTCACCAAGCACAATCCCTATCCATCATCTAAGGAGGGAAGGCTGGTGTACTGCAATGCTTTTGGTTTCTGTTATTTTCTTTTGTTTGTTCTGCATTGCTGGGAATCAAACCCAGGTCCTCGAGCATGTTAGTCAAGTGCTCTACCACTGGGTACATCCCAACGCAGGGCTTTTGCTTTGTTGAGCACACTGTGGAAAGCCATACTGGACTCAGCATGGTGCTGGCCTCCCCCAGCAGCCCAGCCTTCCCTGCAGACAAGACAAGGTAGCAACCTACCCAAGACATGCCAGTCCAGGGTGGGCCTGGGCCAGAGGACAGCAGGCAGGGACAGGGAGGCACCTGGGCAGGGAACCAAGGGACCTCTACAGATCTGGGTAGGGAGATGCAGCCCAGATACCCCTTCTCTTGTACTTATGTTCTCTGGGAGCAGCCCTTGCACAAGGAGGAAATAACTAAGGATTTTCTTGTTTGTTTGTTTGTTTGTTTTTTAATTTACAAAACAATCTAGAACTTGACTTCTAATTATTTGGCCCAAATATTTGGAAAATATACTTCTTCCTATATTTTTAAATAAATCATGAACATATTGAAGCTGAAAAACCTCTTGCTACTTACTAAGCAGGTTGCACATTCCTCACCACTGTCATCCACAGTGTGGCAGAATTTCTTCTTAGATCCACCAACACTCACTGGTAAGCTCTCCTTACCACTGACAACTAAAACTAAAAAAAATCTATACAATCTAGTCATTATTTTGATTTGAGTAAAAAAGAAAAGTCTTCAGATGACAATCACACAAGACTTCAATTTGTCAAATTATCACCAATGCCATTTTTAACCTAAGGTTCCTACACAGGAACAAAAGCCCCTTCTCTCACTCATCCTCCTGTCACTCAGAGCAGCAAAAAACCCACAGTGAAGGTCAGGTTGCATTTCTTTGAAAAGTCACTAAGTTGAGGTGTGGTCCCCTTGGGGGTGGGGGAGGAAAAGAAATGCTTCCCTAAAAATGAATAGATTTGACACCTGGAGACAAACACTTCATAATTTAGAAAGCAACTGTTTTATAGTAACCACAAATCCTTTAGCAGTCCCACACTATAAGGACATGCATACCCCAAATGTTTCCAAGGTGTCTCCCAAAGACATCTGCTCAGCATGGCTACAGAGAGGGTGACCTATGTTTAGACCTATTTAGATGACATAATCATTATTCCTTTTTTTTTTTTAATTGAGACGAGGTCTCACCAAGTTACCCAAGCTGGCCTAGAACTGGGCATCCTCCTCCTCAACCTCCTACGTAGCTGGGATTACAGCCGTGCACCAACACACCCAGTGTAGATAGCATAGTAAACCACTATTTTGCCCAAGTACACACCTTCCTCCTTTTGGTTCACATAAAAAAGGGTACTTGCCATTCCCCACAGCTGTCAGTTGACCTGGGACCATGCCTCTAACGGCAGCACACCTGCTGTCCTCAAGCTCCAGCACCTTCAGCACCTCAGTGCTGTTTCCAAAACAGGGCTTGCAGAGCCATCTGCATACTTTTGAACCATGGTTTGCATTCAGCCAAAGACCCAGCATTTCACTGCAGCCATTACTATTAGGTCATTTTCTAAAGCCTGGATAAAGTGTGAGAATTCAACACAACACAATAACCAAAAAGTGTTCCACGCTGTGAACATCAGAATGCCCCTCAGACCACTTCGTGGAAGACCTGGAGTATACACATGACAACGAAAATTAAGGGGCTGGATCCAACTGTTTGTTAAAACAGGACAGGGAGAAACACAAATGAACAACAATAAGTCTTAACTTTATAAACCTTCCTGTTACTCATAAAATGAAATTTACCTTCACAAAACGTGAATTTGTTCTTAAAAGTTTGCGGACTACCAACAGCAGGAAATCCATTTCTTCAGTTCGCTCGTGTACCTAGAAAATAAAAAAAGGGGGCATCCCCACACGGCATCAAGCAACACGTGTCACTGCTAAATGAGAGGAGAGGGGGGGCATTACTGCACCCCCAGGAGATGGACTAACCCAGCTGTCTGTCAGTGCAGCTCTTCAGGGGAGTGGCACCACTCCTGGCTCAGAGAAGGCACAGAGCACGTGCCCACAGCCGGAGGCTCTGGGATGGGCCACTCTTCCCTCAGTGTACCCCTCAGGGCCTACTGGCATTTGGGCAGAGCAATGCGAAGAATCTTTGGCCCTGCCCTCTGAATGTCAATAATGCCCCAGGTCACTGGCAAACAACAATATCCCCACTCTTCCCAAGCACAGAGACCCACTGGGTCAACCCCTCGTGCCCCTCACCTCCCCTCAACCATGGTCTGAAGGCTCACTGCTATTTGGGCCAAGGACAGGGATAAAGATGTGGCAGTCTAACGATGGCTGGAGAACCACTTATCATGCTCCATGATGTGTGGAACTGCAACTCACAAGGGTTGAGCAAAGGCTGGCCCTGGCCAAGCTGGGCTGGTCAGAGGAAGGTTAGGCCAGCAGCGAACTTCAACAGCACCAGCATGGAAGAGCCCTCCAGGGGACAGCTGCCTCCAGCCCTGCTCAAATGTGCAGACTGAACCACCCCAAGACCCATGGCAGCTCCACCCTGCCCTTGGCCCATCCAAACCAGCCAGGCACAAAGGGCCCCTTCCCTAAAAGAACCCAGTTAACCTACACTTGGTCAGGGTACCTCTGCACACAAGGGGATGGCAAGCTTCTATCTGAAGACACTTCTCTGTCAAAGGAGAGAGAGAGTCACTACATTTGAAGGAAGGGCACCATCCTCAGGGTAAAAGCCCCAGCAAGTCATTTCATAGCTACTTCTATTCCCAGCCCCACTACTGGCATCACTCCCCAGCAAAGCAGATGTGCAGGAAGTGCTACAGAGAAAGAAGAGCTCGGCAGCGAGAAGGTATTTGTCAGCCATGTGTAACAGGGTGGTTTGAAGTCCTCAAACCACATGGAATTTCACCCTCACCTCGTCCTACCAGTAACTCTGAGACATCTCATCTCACGCCTCCCACACCTCCCATATCTCAAGTGAGAGAGAAAAACCAAGGCTATGGCCAGTGAAGGACCCCCAGGGCAGCCTCTCCCCCAACCCCAGCCCTGCTTCTAGGTCCACCAAGGCTCTCAGCATGGAAGCCTCTCCCCTCTGAGCTTCTACACCCATCTTCTCCTGCCCTTCTGCCCACAGACCTCACCTACCCTGTCGCCAAGCCCTTGGGGTCCCCACTACAAGCCTTTCCCCATAGCACAAACACACTCCTCAGCAGCTACCCATCTCCCCAAGCAGCAAGGGGCTGAGAGCAGAAACTAAGCACCAATGAGACGCCTCTTTCACAGCAGCAACTCAAAACATGCTCATTGAACAAATGGCCTGCCTGAAGCAAGCTTATTCTTTTTCAAGAGCTGAAAAGCTAAAATGTTATCCTTCCACCTTAAATTGACTGGCTATTTTCAATTCTCTTACATTTCTTCTGAAATTCAAATCATCCCAAAGAAGGTGACCAATTCTATCTATAAACCTAATTCTCCAGGTACATTCAGGACATTCGCCTCGGGTGCTGGCAACTCAGTGCTGCAGCAGGCAGCTGTGGCCCTGGGGTGATGGCACAGCAGCGCCCCCTGCCTCTTCCACTGCCCCTGCGGGGTGAGTTCTTGCAGAGAACAGCCACCTCTGTTCAACCATTAGAAAAGACTGTGGTCAAGGATGCAGTGTGTCTGTCACTCACCTGCACATATGCAGAGATGGCTGGCTAGTCAGCAGACATCAGATAAACAAAAAACAAAGGTAGGCCTCAGCACCACAGGCTCTGGAATGCGCTCCGGAGGGGACCCCTGCAATACCATCTTTTCCAGCAGCCTGATCACTGAGCTTTGCTAAGCTTCAGGTTCCTTTGATGTAAAATGGGCTCAATTATAGTAAAGAGCCCAGTAAAGGACAGCCTATTGTGACTATTTATTAAATCTAAGTTTTATTTCTGCCTCAGGGCACTCAAAATTGCCAAGTGATAAAGAAAAATTCTGCACCACACTGTCCACAACACTACCTTGAGGGAATGCCAATCATTCCCACCTCTCCTACCCATCCACAGTGCTATAAAGCCAAGTAAGCACACACAAGAACACAGTGCACCATGCAGCCTACCTGTGGTGACCACTGTGTGATCAATGATCACACACCTCCAAAGAGTGGCCGGGCACAATGCCCGGTGGCTGCCCAGTCAGCTGCACTCTTCTGAGCGTCCAGCTCCCCTCACGCCTTCCACAGACCTACCTACTAGCAGATATTTCTGCCCCTCCAGAAATGAGCCAAACTTCTCAGGAAAGAATTGCTGATGAGGTTTAAAATACAGGAGTTTTTTAATCCCAGCACTTAGGGAGGCTGAGACAGGAGAATCGCGAGTTCAAAGCCAGCCTCAGCAATGGCGAGGTGCTAAGCAACTCAGTGAGACCCTGTCTCTACATAAAACACAAAATAGGGCTGGGGATGTGGCTCAGTGGTCGAGTGCCCCTGGGTTCAATCTCCAGTACCCAAATAAATAAATAAATAAATAAAATACAGGAGTTTTTGGTAGTGCCATTCCCAAAGCTCCTGGGAAAATTGTGGTACTGGAAATATAAACATCAACTAAATATTCCATCCTACCAAGAAGTCCAAAAAGTACAGGAAAGGAGAAAAATAAGAAATCTAAGACAGACACAAAGACAGGGTTCACAGTGCTTTATTAGGGTTTTGAGTGTTTTGTTTTAAGAAAGGTCAATAGAACAATAACTTCTATTTTATTATTTGTTTTGTTTTGTTTTTGCTTGCAGTGTCAGGAGCTAAATCCCAAGCCTCGCACATGTTAGGACTGAGCTCACCCCTAGTCCAATTTTTTAAAAAGCTATTATTGTCCTTGATTTACTAGATAGAAAGCTCCTGTGATGTGGCAGAAAATATACACACACTGCGTGGTTCTCCTGTATTATTATGGCTGGCGTCTCCCCTCGCAGAAGGCAAGCAGTGAATATCCCCAGCCTGGGGCCCATGCATGTGGTCTCTGCTCTTACTCAGCCCTGCCACTGCAGCCAGGGCACCACAGACAGCAACACACAAGGGCAAACAGCTCCAGTAAAACCTCCTCTACAACAGCAGTTCCAGACCTGACTGGGGCTGCAGCCTGCCAATCTGTGATCTCCACAAGCAATCTTTTCCTAGTCCTCAACTTCCTGCCCCCATAATTTGAAAAGAAGAGGGAAGAATTTAAAAATTCACATTCAAAGTAGAAAAGGCAGTTGTAGACACAAAGTACTCAAGGCCCCATTATAGAAGGACACATTACGGGAGACTCATGCTGTGTTCTGTACATGAAGGCCCAAATGAAGGGCAGGGCACTCACTTCATCAATGAAGACGTGTGTGAACTCCATCAAACTCTTGGCACTGACTATCTTCTGAAGCAGGACTCCAGTGGTCATGTAGATTAACCTGGTGTCTTCTGTTGCTATTTTCTCTAGCCCTACCTAAAATTGCAGAAGAAAGGGAGACAGGGGGAAGAGGTCAGGTTTAAATTAACTCCCAAAGCAAAGCTCCCATTAACTACCAAAGCAGGGTACGTCCATTTTATAAGGGAGGTAAAAAATTTAAAAACATTGTATTTCAGAAGATAGGGTCCAAACAAGTCAAGTTCTCGATTTCTTCTTCCTTTCTGGGCAGGAGTTGGCTTAACTAGTCATACTGCCTAAAACATTTTCATGTTACAACCACTGTGTATGAAGACACCTTCTGGGTGACAGAGGTGTAATTAAAAGGATAAAATTATAAAAGCCACGAGCCTGAGAATCCTCTCTTCTCTCCTATTCAACAGGGAAAGAAATTAAAAGTTATTTTCAAAAAACTCATTTTTTTAAAATTTATGCCATAGTTCCACTTTGTAAGTTACTGGCTTCATTTTCAGTACTAGCAGAAAACAGTTACATACCATCATGAACTTACATAGATGGAAAACAAAGCAGAGACAGGGTGGCTTTCTCTCCCATGCTCACCTGGTAGCCCACCAGACCACCGAGAGTCCAAGCACGCTCTCTGCTTATCCACCTGGCAATGCTGCTGGCACCTATCTTCCGTGGCTGGGTGACCACAATGTTGCAGTAGGCACAGCGCTGAATGTAATGGTCTAAGATGTACTGCGGGAGCTGAGTGCTCTTACCACTTCCGGTGGCACCGTGTATAATTACCACAGAATTGCTTTCTATCAAAGAAATAACCTGAAATTTTTAAAAAGTTGCCTTTCACAATTGGCACTAAATTGAAAGCAATTTAAAGTATTATCTATCTTCAGAAAACTTTTTGTTTTCCTTTAAATAAAATGTATTAATTAACCATCTAGACATCACAAGAGAGAGCAAGAAGGCCAGCTTTAAGCCCAATTTCATTACCCCTGGGACCATCACTATTAACAGCTGTGGAAACCTGGTCAAGAAACTTCAGCTCTCTAGGTCTCAATTTCTTCTATAGACATGAAAATATCCAACTAGATTTCTACACTCTTAAGTCTAAACTGCTATTATTTCAAAATTTTGTCATAAACATGCATGTGATTCTACATGAAAACAAAGCTGGTTTTAAATTTTCATTTTAAACAAGATGAATTTTTAAACAAATGTCTACTTCTCCACTTCCAGATTATACAGAACATTCTAAACTCCAATCCTATTCCTCCCACCATCCCCCCACTTCAAGCTCTCTTATACTTCTAGCAATAGATATTGTCAGAGAATACAAATTTGTCTGAATATTGGCCTCTAAAAATTAGTAAAGTATATCTACTCAACAAAAGTTATATGATTGAATCTTAAGCAAAATAAAAATGAAATTTGGAATATTTCTCATTGTTTTTCCCTTGTAATTGCTTGTATCCTCTAGGCTAGTTAGTAAAGGTTTCAATACACTTACTTTTTTTGGTACCGGAGATTAAACTCAGGGGCACTCGACCACTGAGCCATATCCCCAGCCCTATTTTGTGTTTTATGTAGAGACAGGGTCTCACTGAGTTACTTAGCAAGTCTCACTGTTGCTGAGGCTGGCTTTGAACTTGCAATTCTCCTGTCTCAGCCTCCCTAAGTGCTGGGATCAATACACTTATTTAATCACAAGTAAGTAATCAGAAACTTAACTATTCTCCTGTTAGACCTGGCCTGGCATCAGTAACAAAATGATCTGTAAATGATTGACAAAAATCAATCCATAGGCAAAAAAATGGGCCAACACTACAAGGAGAACCCAACAGAGATGCTGGGCACATCCTCGCCTATAGCAAGACCTGGTGGTAAGTTTCTTAAATCAGCTCTACTGGTGTGGGGCCAGCAATGACTGACAGCTACTGCAGAGGCTGGAAAGGCCACGTGTATGGAGGCTGAGCACAGTGCGCACAGCCAACAGGAAAACCAATAGCATGGTCCCAAGGAGCCACCTCTATGAAGCCCACCCAGGCTAAGCTCCCCAGCCTCTGCCCACAGAGCCTTGCACACCACAGGTGGGCTCACCTGCTCACTCTCACAAGGTAAACCAAAAGTGTTGCGGATCAGGCATCTATTCAACCAGCAAAATTACATTATGACAAAAATGATTTTACCTCTTCCTTACATCGATTTATAGGCAAATCAGGGTATTTATAAGTTGTCTCTGGGATGCATGTTGCATTGCTTAATTTAGCCAAAGGCGGCCTTGGACCTGGATTCAGACAAAACAAACAAATACAATGGTCTAGTTTATCTGAGAAAAAACAAAGTAAAGAACCCAATATTATTCTGATCTATCTATATGGCATGTATATGTACACATGCAAATGAAAAAAACACATTTCATACAGGTTAATACGGCCAGCAGGCTCATTAGAAACTTGCCTAAGATTAAAAGAAAAGAAGTGAGAGGGAGGGAGGGAGGGCAACTTCCCTCAATAGCCCATCATCAATGTGGACAGCAAACAGACAGCACGCTTCTATCACAGTGAGCTACGCTACTTCCCAAGTTAATTTCCTGCAAAACAGGACACGTGGTTTATTAAAAGGTGCTTAAATGGCTGGGCATGGTGGTGCACGCCTATAATACCAGTGGCTCAGGAGGCTGAGGCACAATGATTGCAAGTTTGAAGCCAGTCTCGGCAACTGAACGAGGCCCTAAGCAACTTAGTGAGACCCTGTCTCAAAATTTAAAAACAAAGCAGGTGGGTGTTGGGGTGGGGCTGAGGATGTGGCTCAGTGGTTAAGCACCCCTGAGTTTAATCCCTGGTACCAAAAGAAAAAAATGTGCTTAAATGGAATCTTTTTTTTTAATATTTTTTTAGTTGTTGATAGATCTTTATTTTATTCATTTATTGTTTGTATGTGGTGCTGAGGATCGAACCCAGTGCTTCACGCATGCTAGACAAGCGCTTTACCACTGAGCTACAGCCCCAGCCCCGGTACAAGCATTCACTGGGAAATAAATTTTATTTTCAAAATAAACTCTTCAGGCTTACTCTCTCTCCCCCAAATCGCCCCCTCTCTGAGCACTCCTCTCATTGTGGAGCCCCTTTCCTCGCTCCCCCAGCTGGCCCTTACTTTCTGTTCCAGTGGCTCCTCCCTATCACTGTCACACCTGATAAACATGCAGTTTTTCTTTCATAATTGCTAATAACATACAATTAAGATGTGGCTATTTTCATTTTTTGTTTCATTTTAATTTTGGCCCTGCTGGGAATGGAGCCCGGGCCTTCTACACTGAACAGCTCTACTCCTCTTGTCCTGTGTCTGAGTCAGTTCCACAACGAGAGGAGCTAGATCTGGTGTGATCACTCAAAGCAAAAAAAAAAAAAGCTCCTTTGTGGAAAACAGTACTCCTCCTAAAGAAGGGGCTTCTGCCACTGATGGGGAATGTTCCCCAAGCCCTGCCCTGCACAGCTTCCTAGGCCTCTCTAAAGCAGAGATTTTTTCCATTATCACACCTTGCTTTCATCCACTACTCCTCCAGGCTTTTAAGAGGGTCACTGACACTTTTTGCCTTCGCAGTCTATGTGCCTAGACCTTGGAACACCGTCAGGAAAGGGAGAAGCCATACACCCTGGTGAGTGAGGACATACACAGCCGGGGCAAAGGAACCAGCAAACAAGCTAGGGACAGAGTGGGAGCCTGAGGCTGAGCAAAGAGCTCTCCAAGTGGGGAGAATGAAGGCTCTTTGAGGAGGACAAAACAGGAGGCAGCTCTATCTTTCTGCTCAGATATTTGAAGCCCTGGTTCACTCTGCCGCTAAAGGAACCCTGTTACTCTGGCAATGCTGATGTGACTTATATGACTTGATTACTCACATTCTAAAGGTTGTTACTTAAAGACAGAAATTTCACAGGGAAAAAAATGCCCAAAGCCCTCACTGCACTGTCTAAACTACAGCCCTTCTCCCTGTGCCACAAAACACCGCCTGACGTTTCCAGGTCACTGGCTGAAGCAGACCCAGCACACAGGAGCCGGCCTCTGCATACACAGCCCCAGGGCAGGCGGAAGCCAAAGAGCATGTATCAGCAACAAAGCGAAAGGAAAAGCACTGAGGGTAATCTAAGGCAAACAGCAGACTGCATGCGACACAGTGAAGTCCAGAGCAGCATGACAAAGACTGCAGCCTCAGAATCTGCTCCTCTCCTTTTCCATGCTAACTTAGTAGCAACAAAATATCTTATATGAACTGGGAAAACCCTAAAACTCACTAGTTCTCTTCCCTAAGCCATCCCACAATTTAAAATCTAATCAAGTTTCATAGTTCAAGGTTCCAAACAGTACAGAAAGGATTTTAACTAATGAGTAGCACACCAGCTCATTTGAAGAACCTAAGGGCATTTCTTGCTTTAAAATCCAAACAGAGGTCACTACAAAAAATAAGTTTAAGGGCCTGGGGTTATGGCGCAGTGGTAAAGCGTGCTCTCCTAGCACGTGTGAGGCACTGGGTTTGATCCTCAGCACCACGTAAAAATAAAATAAAGATATTGTCTACCTACAACTAAAAAATAAATATTAAAAAAAATAAGCTTGATTTTTGCATTTCTGACTTAACCATAAAATTAAATCTTCCAGGGGCTGGGGTTATGGCGCAGTGGTAGCGTGCTCGCCTATCAAACGTGAGGCCCTGGGTTCGATCCTCAGCACCACATAAAAATAAAATATTCTGTCCACCTACAACTAAAAAATAAATATTTTTTAAAAAAATTAAATCTTCCAAATAGCTAATCACATATCAAGTTCTCCAAGGACAGCATGGTTGTGTGCACAAAACTAGCCAGACTGGACAGGGGAGTTCCCTTCTCAGACACTCTACAGAGGCCATTCTCTTAAAAACTCAAGAAAGCTACATGGGGCAGCGGGGAGAGGCGGGGTGAACAACCACTAAAGACACCCCAAATGAGAGGCTGGGATTGTGGTGCAGTGGTAGCGTGCTTGCCTAGCATGCGTGAGGCACTGGGTTCGATCCTCAGCACCACATAAAAATAAAATAAAGATATTCTGTTCACCTACAACTAAGAAAATAAAAAAATATTTTAAAAAAAGGGGGGGGGCTGGGATTATAGCCCAGCGGTAGAGCGCTTGCCTCGCATGCGTGAGGCCCTGGGTTCGATCCTCAGCACCACATACAAAGCAATAAAATAAAGACATTGTGTCCATCTATAACTAAAAAAAAAAAAAAAAAGACACCCCAAATGAAAAAGGAGGCAGAAACATGCCTTTTCATCACCACCCAAAGACACTACCCCGGACAAAGTCAACTGCCATGCGAAAGCAGAAGAGCCCCAAGGAGGCCTGGACCTGGAGCCAGGCTCTTTGGTCAGGAGAGTTTCTGCTTACCAATGCCATTCCATCTCCAGCTCTAAAAACTACAAGAAATGATTCTAATGTAATCTACACAAATTCACTGAGCATCTATCCTTGAATTTCTACTTAGAAATAATTTTTTTAAATACTTATGAATGAAACATCAGAAATATCTCACCAAATCAAAAGTTTATTTTACGACGACATACAACACAATGTTCAGCGGAAGCCTGCAGGGCTGGGCTAGAGTTAGGGGCAGCAGTGTCATCTCATTGTGTTTATGTAAGGGGACAGAAATAGAAATAGCTCTGTGTCTACGTGTGTGTACCCACACTGCACGTCCACACAGAGTCCCCATTGTCCCCCTCACCCCGACCCCAGGCCAGGAAGCATCTCCCAGCACTATCCTCAGGTGCACTCTCACCCCTCCAATCAAGTCTCAAAAAAGCCGCAGTGTTGTTCCCGGGACACAAACCTAAGCTTGTGACACCCCTCCTCCCTGCACATTCGTCACCCTCCCCCCAAAAAAACCTAGAACCTTCAGTAGCTTCCCACTGTTCTGCATGTTAAGACCAAAATTCTTGTCCATGACCCCATCCAAGGCAAGCGCATGCGTTTCCTGGGCTGCTGTAATGTGCTTGCAGCACACTGCCCCTCCACAGCTCTAGAGGTCAGACCCAAACGGTGCTCTGGGAGGGATCGAGGCATGAACACGCCCCCTTAGGCCTGAGGGGAAGCATGCCCTTGCCTTCTTGGCTTCTCAGGCTGCTTTGCACTGCTTGCTCATGCCCATCCTCAGAGCACTTCACCCACAGCTGGATCAGTAGAAGTTCACCGTGGACAACCTTTATAAAGCAAAACTCAACGGAGAGCTTCCACTTTCACCTTAGGCCTAACGCTAAGGAGGCACTAAAGCAACTTGTTCCAAACTGAACAGTTGTGGTCAGGGGAGAAGGATGTAAGAACATTTTACCTCTTACTTTACACATTCTGCTTTGTTTAAATTTTCATTTTAATGTTTATTGTAAAAAAAAAAATTCCTGGGCTGGGATTATGGCGCAGTGGTAGCGTGCTCGCCTAGCACGCATAAGGCACTGGGTTCGATCCTCAGCACCACATAAAAATAAAATAAAGATATTCTGTCACCTACAACTAAAAAATAAACATTTAAAAAAAAATTCCTACAGTAAGCTTTTAAAGAAAACAAATTAAGTAGTTTTAATTAATAATAAGGCAAGAAACCATTATTAATATTTTTAAAAACAGACTATTCAGGAACTATAAAGAAAAAATGAGCATTCTACAATCTATCATACACTCATGCCCCAAAACATTAACCAGAAATATGATTTCTTACTTTAACAAAAATACCATTATTTCTTAAACTTTTAAGAACATAATGTTATAATGTATGAACACTCACACATCATACTTAAGATATTTTTTTTTAATTTTTTTTAGTTGTTGATGGACACAATATCTTTATTTAATTGCTTTGTATGTGGTGCTGAGGATCGAACCCAGGGCCTCACGCATGCGAGGCAAGCGCTCTACCGCTGAGCCACAATCCCAGCCCCCATACTTAAGATATTTAAAGATGTCTGTTTACCTGGCCCACTGGTTGGTTGGTCACTGTTATACATATCAAATTCTTGTGCTTCAAGTTGTCTGTATTTGTTAATATACTCCATTTCCGAGCTCCTCTGGCTGAGGGACCTGAAAAGAATAGTAAAAGCTGGATCCTATTCCCAGTTGCTGTGTACCAGAGTTCCTGGATCCTTAGTTTATATTAAGTTCCAGGAGAACATGCAAATAGCCAAGAAGCAAACGAAAATACATTCAAACACACTGCTACCAGGCACATGCAAATTCAAACCATGAGAAACCATTTTCACACACTAATATTGCCAAAAAGAGCAAACAGCCTCAGAATATTTAAGGGGAGGACAGTAAGTGGTATGACCATTTATCCTAAAGGGAACTCTGTGCTGTCTCCTAAAATGTGAAACACACAGTTCCTACAATCAAACCTTTCCTGAGCGTAATACTTGCACCTATAAACAGAGGCATGCGAGCGCACACAGAAATTGTCTCACACCTTCAGCAAATGCCAACTGAGCACCTGCATGTGTGAGATGCTCTCAGATACCAGGGATGGCGCAGTGAACACAGCCACGTCCTCGCCCTCACAGAACTACCATCCTGGTGAACAAGACTCTATATGCCAGAAGCTACAAATGCAATGGAAAAGTACAACTGGGCAGAGTGTGAAGAACTCCAGGGAGGAAGGGCACTTTTCACAATATTCATGATGATTAAAACCTGAAAAACACATCCAATGGAGGGACAATCTGAAACTATGGCATACCCTTACTTAATAAACATGGTGTTTAAAGACTGCCATAGCCGGGCTGGGGTTGTGGCTCAGTGGTAGAGCGCTTGCCTGCCATGCGTGAGGCACTGAGTTCGATTCTCAGCACCACATATAAATAAATGAATAAAATAAAAATCTATCAACATATAAAAAATACTTTAAAAAAAAAAAAAAAAGACTGCCATAGCCCTTTTCATGTCAGTTGATAAAAACACTCAGGACATTAAGTATTATAAAAATGGCAAGTACAGGGGCTGGGGTTATGGTGCAGTGGTAGCATGCTCGCCTAGCACGCGAGAGGCACTGGGTTCGATTCTCAGCACCACATAAAAATAAAATAAAGGGCTGGGATTGTAGCTCAGCGGTAGAGCGCTTGCCTCGCAAGCGTGAGGCCCTGGGTTCGATCCTCAGCACCACATACAAAGCAATAAAATAAAGACATGTGACCATCTACAACTAAAAAAAAATTAAAAAAAATAAAATAAAAATAAATAAAGATATTCTGTCCACCAACAACTAAAAAATAAATATTTTTTAAAAAATGGCAAGTGCAATGACATACATAACATGCTGTCTATTTTATTATGTTTTTGATCTCAGTGATCAACTTAAATCAACTATTGTCAGAGAACAAGTGTATATGCTACTACTGAGTCTTCCAATCTGAGACTCAGCATGATGGCTAACTTGACTGGACCAAGGGATGCCCAGATAGCCAGTAAAATACCATTTCCAGCTTCATCTTGTGAGGGCATTTCTGGAAGAGACCAGCATCTGAACCAACAGACTAAACAGACATTCCCCAATATGGGTGAGAAGTCATCATCCAAGTGAGGTCTTCCCAAACAGAACAAAACGGAGGGAAGAGTGTATACTATCTCTGTCCCCTGAGCTGGGACCACCATCTTCTTCTGCCCTCAGACACAGGAGTGCCTGAGTCTCTGGCCTTTGGTCTCCAGTACACACACTATCAGCTCCCCACCCCAGGTTCTCAGGCCTTCAAACTTCAACTGAATTACACCACTGGCTTTCCTGGTTCCCCAGGATATTTTGGGACTTCAAGTCTCCACAATCCCGGGAGCCAATTCGCATGATAATAATCATTTCATTGGTCCTATTTCTCTGGAGAGCCCTAATACACTTTAATAAAATGCTATTTGCTTTAGAGCTTTCTTTTGCCTGATGCTAATAATTACATCACCTTTTTTTTTAGTTGTAGATGGACACAATGTCTTTATTTTATTGCTTTGTATGTGGTGCTGAGGATCGAACCCAGGGCCTCACGCATGCGAGGCAAGCGCTCTACCGCTGAGCTACAATCCCAGCCCCTACATCACCATTCTTTTGGTTACTGTTCGCCTGACATTTGTGCACTAGTTTACTCAATAAGTTAACTGTGGTCTGACTTTGTGCCTAGCACTCTTCTGAGCATCTTAGCTGGGAACTGTCACCAGCACAGACTGCCCTCACGGAACTTATAGTCCAGCTGGGGAAGGAGCATTAAAATGAGTAAAACTAAAGTAGGTTAGATAAGAGCATAGGGGGAAATAAGACCAGAAGAGAAGATGGGGCAAGAAGGACTGCAACATTAAATAAGGTGACAGATAATATTGAAGCAGAAGTCAGAAGAAGACAGCTGTGCAGCTAGCTACTCATGGGGAAAGCTCTCCTCCCAAAGAATCCTGGGAAGCCCTGAGGCCAGAGTGTACCCAGTGTGGTCAACACAGCCTGGGAAAGGACAGTAGAAGGTGGTACCCAGAAAGGTATAGGGAGGACTGGGGGTACCTAGAAAAGGACAGGAAGTAACTAGAAAGATACTGGCTGCTGTTCTGAGTAAGACGGGTTTTAAACACACAGAGAAGTGACAATATCTGACTCCTGGCTTTAAGGGTGAACAGGTGAAGGGGAGCACAGCAGACCCCACCATCAAGGCCAACCTCCACGGGGGTGAACCAGAGCGGCATACAGATCAACGAAAACAGGACTCTGGGAACACTGCACAGGCAGGCCCAACCACACTTGTGACATATTAGAGCAGGGCATGGAAAACTAAGGTATTCAAAACGCCCAGAATACATGTCAAAATTACTTGGCATATGAAGACCAAGAAATTCTCCTGGGTGGAGTAATGATCACTTTGCCTATTGGTTATCCAATTTAGGGACCAAAAACAGTCTGATCCCTATCATCACACCAATTTCAAATCAAGTGCAAACCAACTAAACACCCAGGCACTTCCTTTTTTAAAGCCATAAAGCCAATATTCTAGATTTGATAATTTTGGAGTAAACAATGCCTTAAGAGTACAAAAAAGGAAAACTCAAAAGGAAAATATGAATAAGCTTAACTATATAACAATTTAAAATTTATGACAAATACACTTATGAAATATAAAAAGCAAGAACTGTGGTCACATGCCCATTTGCCACATATTACAAAGGAGCACACCAGGAACTCCTATAAATGAAGAAGATAGGACAACCCCACAGCAATGTGACTTTTAACTTCAAATGGTATCAAGTAAAATATTTCAAAGAGGAAATAGTACTGAGAAAAATCCAACATCTTAGTTTCTCATCAAATATTAACTGTAGTTTTCAGGTTTTTTGTTGTGGTATGTTTACCAAAATGTACCACGACTGTTAAATACTCTCATAATATGCAACTGTGGCCACCATCCATCTCCATGATTGTTCCCATGTTACAAATCCAAACACCATGCCCACTAAACAGCAGCTCTCCATTTCTCTCTCCCACAGTGCTGGCACTACCCTTCTAATTTCTATGATTTTTGACTAGTCACCTCATTTTAGTGGAATCTCACAGTACTATTTTGAGACTGGCTTATTTCACTTAGCACATCCTCACAGTTCATTTATGTTGTCACAGGTCACAATTTCCTTCCTTTTTAAGGCTGCAGTATTCCATTGCAAATAGAGACCACATTCTGCATAACCATGCTTTGGTTTAGAGAAGAGGTATCCCCCAAAAGCTCATGCGAGATAATGCAAGAAAATTTAGAGGTGAAATGACTGGGTTATGTAAGTACATTAATCCCAATTGAAATTTGAGTGGTAGCTGTAGGAGATAAAGAGGTAGATCATTAGGGGTGTGCCTTTGGGGTTTATATTTTGACGCTGATGAGCCGAGCTTATTCTCTCTGCTTCCTGTCTTGTACTGGGCTGCTTTCCTCCTCCACACCTTTCCACCATGATGTCCTGTCTCACATCAGGCCCAGAGTAACACAGTCAGCCATCTGTGGACTGTGACCTCTAAAACCATGAGCCCTAAATAAACTTTTCTTCCTTTAAAACTGTTCTTGTCGTGTCTTTGGGTCACAGCACTGAAAATGATGACTAAAACACCATTCATCTGTCAATGGACATGACACTGGTTGCTTCTGCACTTGGCTCCTATGAATAATGCTGCTGCTGAATGTGAGTGTAAAAACATCTCTTCAAGACCCTACCTTCTACTCTTTTGGATTTAGATCCTGCAGCAAAATTACTAGATCATATGGTTAATTCTATTTTAAATTTTCTGAGGAACCACCATACTGTTTCCCACAGTGGCTGCCTCCATTTTACATTCTCATGGAAAGTACACAAAGGTTCCAGTTTCTCCACCTCCTAACCAACACCTTGTCTTTTTGATAATAGCCATCCTATTTGAAGTATCTAATTATAATTACAATCTGCATCTTTTCATGAGCTTGTACATCTTCTCTGGAGAAATATCTATTCAATTTCTTTGACCTTTTCTTTCTTTTTTGGCAGTGCTGGGGATGAAACCCAGGCCTCCTCAAGAGGAGCAGCTAAGTGAGCATTCTACCCTGAGCTACAGACAGCCCCAGTTCTCTTCTGCCTATTCTTTTTTTAATTTTTTTTCTTAGTTGTAGATGGACACAATGTCTTTATTTTATTGCTCTGTATGTGGTGCTGAGGATCGAACCCAGGGCCCCACGCATGCGAGGCAAGCGCTCTACCGCTGAGCCACAACCCCAGCCCCTCTACTGCCTATTTTTGAATTGAGCTTATTGCTGCTGCTGCTATGTAGTTTTAGGAGTTCTCAGTGTGTGAATTAACCCCTACTCATCTGATGGCTCACACACACCTTCTCCCATTCCAGGAACTGCCTTTTGACTCTCATTCCAAGAGAACTGCCAACAGCCTCTTGATGTGCAAATGTTAATTTTTATGAAATCCAACTTATCTATTTTTTGTTTTGTTCTTTGGGTCTCCAGTGTCATATGCAAAAAAATCACTGTCAAATCTAATGTCATGAAGTCTTTGCTCTGTTTTCTTCTAATAGTTTCACAGTTTTAGGTCTCATATTAGGTCTTTCATCCATTTTTAGTTAATTTTTTATATGGCATAAGGCAAGGATCCAACTTCCTTCTTTGTCTATGGATTATTTTTTAACTTAATTTGTTGGGGAAAAAACTGTCTTTTCACCATTAAGTGGTCTTGGCATCCTTA
Source organism: Geosciurus inauris (assembly GCA_004024805.1). Taxonomy (NCBI): domain Eukaryota; kingdom Metazoa; phylum Chordata; class Mammalia; order Rodentia; family Sciuridae; genus Geosciurus; species Geosciurus inauris. The sequence continues at coordinate 293,524 of PVHX01000385.1, read as the reverse complement.
CAGAAATCATTCCACCATATATACAAAGGTTTATTTCTGTGCTCTAATCTACACCATTAGAATGTATGCCTTTATTCTAGCACTACACTTTTTTAAGTACTATAGCTCTGTAGTAAGGTTTGAAATTGGGAAATGTAAGTACCTCCAGTTCTGCTCTTTTTCAAAGACTGATTTAGCTATCCAGGGTTACTTGAGATCCCACATAAATTTTAAGATGGGTTTTCCTATTTCTGCAAAATACATCACATCACAAGATTCTGAGATTTGCAATGAAGCTGTGGAACTGACATATGAACAATACCAGACCTCCCAACCCATCAACATGGGGCACTTCCACTTGTGTTCCTTCTGTAAGCGATCTTTTGTACTTGTCATCATACAAGCTTGTTGTTTCCTCAGTTAATTCCTAAGTATTCTATGCTTTTTGATGTTGTTATAAATGGTTTCTGTAGTTTCCTCTTCAGGTTGCTTACTGTTTATTGTTAGTGTGAACAAATGCAACTAATTTTTGTACAGTAACTTTGTATCCTATTACCCTTTATTAGTTCTCACCATTTTTTGTATGTGTGGTGCTTTCTCCATATGAGATCACATCAATTGCAGAGAGACAACTTTACTTCTCACTATTCTATTTGATGCCTTTCATTTTTGTCAACATAAATAACAGATTCTCCAATGATAATGATTTCAATTTGAAATAAGCAGAGCAAGTGCAAATGAAGAATGAACATGCCCTAATGAACTATGGGTCTATTCGGGGAGGTGAAGAAAGGTGAAGAAAGTTTTTGTTTTCATTTGGTTTGGTGACATGAGGGATCAAATCCTGGGCCTCATGAATGCTGGGCAAGCACTCAACCAATCAGCTATACCCCAGCCCAAGACAAGGGTTTTTTTTGTTTTGTTTTTGTTTTTGTTTTTGGTACTGGGGATTGAACTCAGGGGCACTCGACCACTGAGCCACATCCCCAGCCGTATTTTGTGTTTTATGTAGAGACAGGGTCTCACTGAGGTGCTTAGTGCCTCGCCATTGCTGAGGCTGGCTTTGAACTCGTGATTCTCCTGTCTCAGCCTCCCTAAGTGCTGGGATTACAGGCTTGAGCCACTGCGCCCGGCCAAGACAAGGGTTTTTAAAGATAAAAGGAAGAGTACATGAAAGTTGTTTTGTGACAGAGTACATGGGCTACAGGTGCTTATCACAGGTGGTGACTTAGTTCATTAATGGAGACAGTGCTTTAGGTGCATGTTCTTGTGCATCTGGCTAGCTGTCCTTGTGACTCATGTAGCAAGCTAAAATTTGCAGAAGTCTTAGCAAAAGCTTGGCAAAAGCTCTTATATGCATGCCAGCCCTTCAGACGATCTTTGTAACAGTTCTTATGTATGTATGTGCACAAGGGCTCTACCTTCATACAGAACCTCCTGACTCTACTTTCTTTGGGTTTAATACAGTGACTCCATCTTGGTATTAACAACTTTCTCAATTCTTTTTCTTGCCTAATTGTTCAGGCTAGAACTTCCAGTTCTGTATTGAATAGGAGTGGCAGAAGTAGGTATCCTTGCCTTATTCCTGATCTTGGAGGAAAGTTTTCAGTCATTCACTATTTTTTTTATTCTCTTTATTTATTTATTTTATGTGGTGCTGAGGATCGAACCCTGTGCCTCACGCATGCGAAGCAAGCGCTCTACCACTGAGCTACATCCCAGCCCAGTCATTCACTATTTTTTTTTATTAATTTTTTTTTTTAGTTGTAGATGGACACAATGTCTTTATTTTATTGCTCTGTATGTGGTGCTGAGGATCGAACCCAGGGCCTCACGCATGCGAGGCAAGCGCTCTACCGCTGAGCCACAATCCCAGCCCCCAGTCATTCACTATTGAGTATGACATGTTATAGGCTTTATATGTGGCATTTATTATGTTGAGTTTCCTTCTACTCACAGTTTTAAAGTGTTTTCATAAAAACAATCTCCTATAGAAATGTGATTTTTAACTTAAAAAAAAAAAAAAACAGTAATCCAGAACTCTTAACCTCATTGCAAAGGAATTAAAAAAACAGAAGTTTATTAGTCTCCCCATAATGAAAATTCTTTATTTGCAATCGAACACTTGAAAACTATCCAATGACCTTGATTCTGTTATCTAAAAAGCTGTTCCTAGTTCCCAAGTTTGCCTTGCAAGGTTCCCTAATTTTGTTTTTCCAGACTTATCTTTTTGTATACTTCCTTATATCTCTTGAAATTTTACACAGATACACGTATCATGAACAATATGGTCCTATTTTACTTGGAGTCTTTCAAAATTTGATACTATTTAGTTAACAAGATATGCCTAGAAAACCATGACAACAAAAAGCTATTTAATAGCTCAAGTTTTGTCTTCCACATAAAATATCCTAATAGTGTTATAATTCATTAGAAATAGTTCATTTAGGGACTGGGATTGTGGCTCAGTGGTAGAGCGCTTGCCTCGCATGCGTGAGGCACTGGGTTCGATCCTTAGCACCACATAAAAACAAATAAAATATTATGTCCGTCTACAACTAAAAAAAAAATTTTTAAAGAAATAGTTCATTTAACTCAATAAAATATTTAATAGATAAAATCCAATGTTAATCTGATTTTATCCCGATAAACAGGAAAAATTCATTAAAAAGTACTTCCTTATCTCAATCTACACACACATGTTCTCAATCTACATGTTAGTAGGAGGAATACTAGATAGTGATATGTGGTCTCTACTTCAATCTAACATCAGGAGAAAGAAAGAAATGAAATTTGGAACAACACAAGTAGTATACAAGTATGCAAGTACTACAAAAGCTGGTTTATATGAGTAAGTTCAAAGGAACAGTACTCAGTGTGAGCTGAGGTAGCTAAAACCAAACTGTGAGCCTGGCATGGTGGCACACGTCTATACTCCCAGCAACTTGGGAGGCTGAGGCAGGAGGAACATAAGTTTGAGGCCAATCTCAGCAACTTAGACTGTTTTGAAATAAAAAAAATAAAAATAAAAAGTCTGGGGTATGGCTCAGTGGTAGAGCACCCTGGGTTCATTTGATCCCCTGTACTGACCAAAAAAAAAAAGTTGGTATTTGGTATTCAAACTGGTCCCTGAAAAAGAATTACAGTATGGCTACACAGTTAAAGAGAAAGAACAGCATTTAAGAAGAGTCAGTGCAATTAGAGCTGAGGGGTCAGAAGCAAGCAAAAGTGTGGGACCGTCAGGCCTGACACTGGGATGGCCGCGGGGAAAGAGCCAGGTGGGAAGGGATACCAGGCTGCACAGGGCCTCGAATGGCAACCTGGCTTGTGTCCCTCTTCAATATACTCTGATATTTTCATCACCATTTCGGAAGAAAGAAGCTTTAAAGCAGTAACAAGAAGGCTAGTCAAAGGAAGAAGTGGCAAGAGTCATTGCAATTTGAGTACAAAACCTGGCAGGATGTTTCTGTCATGATAAACTTCATTCCCTCCCTTCTCAGAATGCTACATGCAGCGCAAGATGAAAGCCTGCTGGTGAGGGTCATGGATCCTGATGTCCCCTTCTCAGGACCACCCCACACACGGAGGTCTGATGTGAATAGTGTCTGTTCTTCACAGCTCACTGGAAGGAAAAGCAACAGAAGAAACAAAAACTATAAAAGGAAAAAAACACCGTGTAGTTGCTTAATAAAGAGCTAGAGACCGGTTTCACTGTATCTACTCTTCAGCGGAAGAACACTGACTAGAAAATCAGCACAATAAAGAGCACTGCCCACCAGCCCCCATCTAACCTGCGCTTCAGCAGCAGCTCCAAGATGAAACACCAGAATGCTTTCTACGAGGAACTGTAAGATTTTGCTTTGAACTACATGTTCTTACATCTGTTTTTTTTTTTCCTAATAACCCATTATTGCCTTATGACATTATATCCAGAGATTATGAAGTGCATCTTAAAGTTACCTACTTAAGTGTTTATAATGTCCTCTAACATTTCAACTTGCTTAAGTATACAAATCTAACTATTTTGCAAGAAAAGGAATATAGAACATAACATTTGCTAAATATTTCATACATGACTGATGTCAGCATGCTTTACCTATTTTGCTCAATTACAACAAAACTTCTCCAAGTGTGTATTTTGCAGATGGTCAAGTCTGATCTATTTTTCCTCCTTTCATTAGAGGGGACAGTGACCTGGCTTCTAAATGGCCTGAAAGTTAAGCTGAAGAATAAAAGCAACATGGTTATTTTTAGAGCTCTACAGGCATAAAAATACAGCACTACACTGTGACCTACAGCTATCACAGCAAAGCATCACATCACGCGACGGTCTTCACTCCAGCTAGGAGCGCATCTGTGGTGCTTCACACAAGGTTCTTCGTCACTACCAAAGACATGTCGGAACGCATTTGGGACCAGTATCCATAGCTGCCGGCATCTTTTTCAAATAGAAAGAGCTGCATTCAAAAGGCAGGCCATTATATAATTTAGGAAGATTAAATAGTAAGTTATTTTTATCATTTCTTCAGGCTTACTTACAAGGTGAATTAATGAGCATTCTCTCCAAATGAAGACATCACAACCTCATTCCTAACATAGAAAGATATTTATTTCAAATACAGTTTCAGTGGGCAAATCAGAAGGCTCATTCAACAGAGGACAAATCCAGCAGAAGATACGCCTAATGAGACACGGCTTCATCACCAATTTGAGTAAACTCTGACAGCATCCCCACGTCAGATCCGTCAACTTGGCAGGTAAGCTTTAAGTTTTTTCTGTACAAAGCATAGACCAAAAGTGTGTCTGTTGACAGCACTTTCTAATACATTGGTATTTTAAAGCCTCTTAAGAACTTTTAATAGTGTTATTTTCAGGTATTATTTGGTTCATAGATTACATCTGACTTTATGTATTTAACTTCTGCTTAGCTACATAAAAGTATTTTCAAAGCTTGGTTTTGGGCACTGACCCAGTTAGAAATTTAAAGACTTTAATCCATGTTCTAATCTTATTTTGATGTGTATATCTAGCCACTGAAAAACTCATGCACTTTTCTGGCAGTTTCATTGTTCAAAAAAACAAATATTTGCTGATCAGAACCATAAAACTGAATGAACATAAACAAGTGAGAATATTTCCACAGGTTAAAATGCCACTCTTTGGTTGGATGAAATGGCCAAAAAACAATTCCTACAAACCCACACACTATGCTGGCTCAGATATAGTGACAAAGACTCTGCTTCGGGAATTAAAATGGCATCTAAAGGAGCGAGAAAGATTCATACAAGAGATTGAAAATGAGCAAAAAGTGAAAAAAACAGGTGTGGATTATAACTGGCTGAGAAACTACCAGAGTCCCCACACGACCATCCCAGCTACTGAGCAAAGACAACTTGAAGTTCTTTGTTCACAAGTTCAACCTTGCCAGACCGGAACTATTCTCAGCAGGTAAAAATACTGTGTTCTCTTGTGATATTTGCTATACTCAGGTCTAAGCTCCTCACATATTTAAACTGGAAATTGTAATCTAGTGCATAAATTCTTTCATTACATATACCAAATACCCACATACCAAAGTCCCTAGAGATAAGCTGGACAAAAATATCTGTGGATATATCACTGATAGGAAATTTAATTACAATCAAATTTCTTTACTAGAAACATAATTTTAGAGCCATGTGCAGATCACTCAAAAGGTGAGTAACTAGTATTGATCACATTATGTAAGCTATACTTTGGAGATGCAGGGACACAATAAAAGAAATTTTCTGAATTGAATATTCCTTCCCACATTCCCCCTAGATTTCGAGAAGTTCTAGCAGAAAACGATGTGCTGCCATGGGAAATAGTCTACATCTTCAAGCAAGTTCTGAAAGACTTCCTCAGTAGTTCTGACAAAGGGACTCAGCAGGAAGGCCCACAGCACTCCTGGGACACAGGCTGTCCCTCCCACTCAGCACTACCAGGTGAAAGCTCCAAGAGTCCAGAAAAAGATGAAATACCCACCATCTCAAGTTACGTAGACAGGAACAGCAAGAACAGGCTCCCAGCATGCTCGTACAGAATATGGAACCTACCATACTACTACCCACCAAGTTAAGGTTCCTATAACCAGGTGTCCTTGTGCCATCCTAGAACCAGCACTCCTAATAGTAAGCAAAAGTGATGTGACTTCAGTTTTCCTTGTTATGAGGTCAGAAGTTGAAATTTCCATGGATGTATCCTGTTTTAAACTGTTCTTTTTAACCACTCTAAAAACAGTATGCTTTTAACTAAAATGTTTCCTAAATATTTTTTTAAAACGTCTAAAGTGTTTTCTTATCCCTCAAACACATCTCACAGGAACCAAGGCAATTTAGTATGAATTTTGATATATTCTGTGTGAAACTTAGTTAACCTTGATTTTTATTCTAAAATAGGCTATGTATAGAATAGATGATTAGTGTGACTATCTTTACAATATGACAGTGAAATGATGTAAATATCCCATTATGTGATGTCATTCTCAGCTGGGGACAGGGGAAAGGCACATTGAGAGATGAAATAACCTGCAATTTAAAAACAAAGCAGTGCTTTATCTTGACTCTTGGATTCATTTTAATTACTTATTTTCTATCTTAACATTAAAAGAAAATATTAAAAACAGCTCTATAGTGTATCAGTAAAAACAAAGGGACTGATTTTTTTATGCTACTGTCAGAAAAACTGTCAATCCTGACAGAAATGTAATGCTCATGTAAAATGGCAAATTATGTAATATATAAAATTTTACATTTCATAATTTCATTAAAGTAGAAAATGATGCATTAGTCAAACTTATTCTTTCATTAAAGAACTAGAATCTTGGGATTGGGTTGTGGCTCAGTGGTAAAACACTTGCCTTGCCTGGCATGTGTGAGGCACTGGGTTTGATTTTCAGCACCGCATACAAACAAAGTAAAAGTCCATAGACAACTAAGAAATTAAATGAAAAAAACTAGAATCTTAGAACCCTCGCCACTCCTTTCTTTCCCCCCCTTGAGGTGCTGGGGATGACCTCTACTGCTGAGATACACCTCACGCTATGGCCCTTTGTATTTTCAATTTTGAGGCAGGGTCTCACTGAGCTGCCCAGGCTGGGCTTGAACTTAAACTTCCTGCCTCAGCCTCTTGAGCAACTGGAATCACAGGTGTGCACCATCATGACTGAAGAGGTAGAGAGCTGTGTCATTCCACCAGTCCAGGATGAGAACGCATGCCTGGGCACTCTGTCACCCACAATCCATCTTACAACCAGACTTTAGAAGGGAATGGAAGAATGCATTGAGTTTTGAGTTTCTCTCCCTCATTCTGAAATTGGCAATAACCTAATAACAGTGTTTCTTAAGAAAGTCTTGGCTTATGAAATTTAAAACTAGAGTTGTTTCTGGAAAATCAACAAGTCAAATAGAAATTTTAACACAAATAATTTCCTGAACATTAATAGATCAAGGTTTTTATTCATTGGACTATTTATAATACCTAAAGCTGGCAAAGGAATCAGGGTCAAAAACACAAAGGACAAGAAAGGGGGAAGATGACTGGGAGCTCTGCAGGCATATTTTATTAAGAGAAGGAGGTGTGAGCACAATGGCAGAAGCGTTTAGCTAGGCAACAACGAGAAGTAAGTGAAGACGTCCACAGGACTCAACACAACAGACTCCAGCAACAGCACTCCTGACCAGCCCAGCCCATGGAATAATGTTAAAGTAAGTCCTCTACATGCCAGGAACATGTGTGTCTTCCCATTCAATCCTAACCTTGTAAATCGGTGAGTGATGTTATTTCCACCTGACAGAGGAGCAGGCTGCCCCAGATGCATTCAGTGGCTCGCCCAGCATGAAGTAACTAACTAGCAGAAGGGAATCACACCCAGTCTGTCTCACCTGCCCTTCCTAAACCTACCTTCTGTGCTCCAAATGTAAATAACCAGTTGCCTACTCGACACCTCCTCAAAGTTAACATAATTACCATGAGGCAAGGTAACACACGCCTGTAATCTCAGCAACTTGGGAGGCTGAGGCAGAATTGCAAGCTTAAGGCCCGCCTCAGCAACTTGGCAAGGCCTCATCTCAAAATTTAAACAAAATAAAAGTCAACATGCTCAAAACCACCTATTATAGAGGTTTGCTTTCTAAAAGAACAAAATTCAAGAGATAAACCAGCCAGAACACACACCATGAAGACAATGCCCAACACACACACACAGTGACAGTACAGCTCTTCAAACACTTCATCAAATAGCACTGTCCATCTCAGTAAATGACAGCATTCTCTAACCATCCAAATCTACAAGCCATAATCTCAGAATCTTTCTGGTTTCCCTGGTGTGGGGGAGGGGCCCAAGCCACAATCACACAAGTGCAAAGATGCTTGGCAGAACTAGTCTTTGGTTATCACAAACAAGCCTTTGGCATATGATAAGTGCTTAGAGGAAGAAAGGTGAAACAGGCTAGCAAGACTGGAAAAGGTGGAGGAATTAATTCTTTAGCTATGGGAACCATAGGAAATTTCTCTAAGGAGCAGATATTTGAACAAGGCCCCAATGATGCAAGGATCCTGTCATGGGAAGAAACAGAGGAGAATGAATAGGAAGGACAATCGACACAGAAGGAAGAGAAAATACACAAGCTGAGTGGTGGGACACAGAGAAAAGACACAGAGAAAAATGCCAGCAAGTATAGCCAGAGTGCAGCAAAGATAGCAACAGATGACACAGGTGCCAACTGAAGTGACGCTGGGCAAGGCAGTCTTCCACCAGAGTCACACGGTATTCAAAGACCCCTAGTGTGATCATTCCACATGGACCTCATGCCAAGCATCCTTCAAAGTGCTTGACAGATCATTAGTAAGCAAGAGTGGGAAACCAGGAGGCTAGAAACAGTGGGTTTTTATAATAATCCAAGCAAGAGATGGCTGTGGTTTGGTCTAGAGTGGTGGTGTGCAAACAGTGAGCTACACGCTAATTCTGGGAATAAGTTATGGCACAGTCGTCAGGATTCCCTAGTTTTTACTGGCTTGTTTGAATGCATACCTACACACACACATACATACAGCCATGGTCCAAGGACCAAGGCACAGCGCAACTCTCCTAGCATACTGCAAACACTCAGTAACTGAGACCTACTAGTGCAGTTCATCCATTCAAACAAATATTTGTGTTCCTACTATGTGACAGAGACTGCATTAAGTGGTAGACATTTAGTGATTCATCTTCAGTAAGTTCTTCTGCGAGGAAACAACCCATAAAATAACTCCCATAAGTACGAAGAGATTCACACTCAGGATGCAAAGCAAGCCGCTGTCTGCTGGGGGCCTCACTCTCTAGTTTTCCTCTGACCCTTCCCTCTGCTCCTGCTCAGTCTCCTTTGCTCATTCCATCTCAACCTCTGAACACCAAGCACACCAGCTTGGGCTGTGGACCTCATCTCTCTCTATGCCCACCCACCAGGATCTAGCACCTGTAGTCTCAGTGGTCTTGCCCCACTGGGGCCAAAGCCCTAACCCTCAGATGTCTAGTTCCAATCAGACTTCTTGACTCAACACTAGACCGCCTACATTTACTGCCAAGAGGCATTTCAAAGTCAAACTCCTGGTACAGGCCCCCATAGACCAGTTCCTCCTGCAGTCTTGCCTTCCTCATTGATAGCAACACCTTCCAGTTGCTCAGCCAGAAACCTTTGTGTCACCTATGACCACTTCCCCACTCACAAACTGTACCTGGGTCTAGCTACGAGATCCTCATCTCTATCTTAAAAGCATATCCCCAATGCAACCATTGATTACCACCCCTGACTACCTTTCTGGTCTAAGCCACCATCCTATGTCTTGCCTGGACAATGTACTAGTCAGAGTCCTCCAGAGAACCAGAACTAACAGGATGCCATGGCTGAAGAGAGACAGAGCAACAGCCCTGGAGGAGAACACTCAAAATGCCCTGCACAGCCTCCAGGGTTTCCTTTCTCATATGCCAAGGTGAAGAAGCAGGCAAGTAAGGACAACAGAGCATAATCCACAATTAGAACAAGTAAGCCCCAGTACCACACAGAGGAGGAGGAAGGGGAGCCCTGCAGCCACTGGAAGCAAGGTTTGCAAACCACTCACCCTCACACACACTAGGCCAAGCCTTCCCAGCCCAGCACTCCAACCTCTTGGCACAGGAAAGCAAGCAATGCTTTTCCCACTGAAAATAAACGTGAACCATAGCCCCCTCTTCACCCACCCACACACACACCTCCCAGAGCAGTTCTCTGAACTACCTGTGATACAGTCAGGTATTTTCCTGTTCACTGTTCCAGTGCTGGTGGCCACTGCTCATTATGCTGATTTACCAACATTCTCACAGACTGGACGCCAGTGACTTGCTGCAAATGACCCCTAAGTGACTAGCCCACACACGGTACTGTGGGACAGCCCCAGCTTGTGGAAGCTGCCTTCCCCTACGTCAGATGTTTTCTAACTGAAGCCCAAACCACAGCCAGAACTCTCCTTTACTGTAAAGACATCATTCAACTTACATTTGGGCACCCACTGTGGGCCAGGTTTCATGGGTCAACTCACCCAAAATCTGCAACCCAGCTCCACCGCTGTGTCGGTGTCCTAACTGCAGTGCTGCCTAACGAAATATCACCAGCTCAGCAGTTTAAAACAACAAAGACTGATCACCTCACAAGTCCAGACTCACCTGGGTCCACTGCTTAGAGCCTTATAGGCCAAAATCAAGGTGCTGGCAGGGCTGCATTCCCTACTGAGAGTTCACTCAGGTTGTCAGCCAAATTCAGTTCCATCCAACTGCAGGACTAAGGTACCCATTTCCTTACTGGCTGTCAGCCAATATCCAGTCTCAGATTCTACATTCTTTTTCACGCTTTTCATAAAAAAGAATCTGGCCATGATGTTTCAAAATCTTCCAAATCTCTAACTTCAGTCACAGAAAATTCTCTGCTTTTAAGGGCTCATGTGATTATATTGAGCTCACTCAGTGAATCTAAGTAATCTCCCTTTTGCCATGTAACACTACATAGTCACAGGTTATAGAATACATCTATGGGGGTCATTCTGCCTACGGTGACCATTTGCTACATGAAGCTGGGCAAGTCACTCTGCTACCCATGCCTATTTCTTCCTCTATAAAATCACCATCGGTGATTAATGATGACACCAAAAGGTTGTTATGATGATTAAATAATGTAGCTGCATTTAGTTGAGTGTCTACTACATGCTAGAAACTCTGGCATTGGATATACATGTTTAGAACCCAGAAAGGCACTTACAGAGGACTATCATCTCAGCTAGCACTACTCAGAAAGATGCTGTTTGCCTATAATTAAGTACAAAAGTTAAAACATTTGACCATTTATAAATTAATTTTACACATATTAAATCTAATAGAATAAAAGGGAGCTTTTGTCTTTTTTTCATTTTATTGCTCTGAAAATTCATTTTTACTGATTTTAGTCCTGGGGCTGGGGTTGTGGCTCAGTGGTAGAGTACTTGCCTAGTACGTGTGAGGCACTGCGTTCAGTCCTTAGCAGCACCACATACAAATAAATAAAAATAAAAGCCCATCAACAACTAAAAAAAAGTCTTAGTCCATGAAGAACTGGATTATCTATTTATTTTGCAATTCTGGGGACTGAACCCCAGAACCTTCATTTGCCAGGCTCTATCACTGAGCTATACCTTCCATCCCAAGAGCTGTTAATTTTGAAAAATGGTCCTTAATAGTTAAAATGACACTTAAATCGATATTTTTAGTTTCTGACAAGGTCAATAATTTAATTCCAATATCACAATTGAGTTATTTCAAGCAATTCATTTCACCAGTCTACAATGAGTATAGAAGGTGGTACAGGATCATTCACCAGAGCCATTCAAGAAAAGAGTACAAAAAGCAGCCACTCCTAAGCTGCACAAGGGATCTCTTTGTCCCTGCTATGACTCCAAGAAAACAACTACCAAAGACCCCAAGGTTGATTTGAAAGGACCCTACAAAGGCTTGAAGCAGCACACAAAAACCTGACCCACCATCTGGGCCTAACCATTAAATCAGATGTAATCTACCAACAATAATAACTTTACAAAAAAAAAACAAAAAAAACACTGACAACTGCAAAGGTGCTGAACTCAGGGTGGAGCAGAGTAATGGAGATTTTCCAAGCTTAGCTAGGGGGCCTTCTCCTGCTGTTCTAATTGAAAACCCCAGATCTAGGTCTCCTCTGAATCAGAGGCTATCCTCTTGCCTTATTTCCAACAAATTCACGTGAACAGAATAACTGAAAGCAGCTACTTAACCCAAAGAATCCTAAGAGGAGGAGGGTTAACAAAATTGAACAAAGATCCAGCATTCACAAACCTTGGTATTTACCCAAACGAAATGAAAATACATGTCCACAGAAAAACCTGCACAGAATCTTTATGAATAACTGCTCAAAGTTGGAAACAACCAAGCTTCAGCAGGTGAATGTGATACATCCAAAGGAGGAGCAATCAGTGCTAAAAAGGGAAAAGCTACCAAGCCATGAAAAGGCAGGAACGTCAAATGCACATTACTAAGTGAAAGACGACAATACGAAAGGGCTACATACAGTTGCTTGCAACCGCAGGACATTCTGAAAAAGGGAAACTGGAAGGAGAGCAAAAGACCAGTGGTGCACAGGGGCTAGGGGAGGGATGAAGGGGCGGAGCGCAGGATTTCTAGGCAATGAAACTGCTCCCTAGACAGCAGAATGTGGTGGGCACACGTCGTCACATGCTTGTCCCAGCCCACGGAATACAAGACACCAAGCGCGACCCCTAATGTACACCACCGACTCCGGGTGACCACGAATTTCGAGCTGGTTCATCAACCGCACCCTATGTCACGCCAATGCACGCGCAGGCACGTGGGCACTGGGAAGGAAGCACCCCGGGAACTCTGCGCGACGCTTCTGGTCACCCACAGCTGGTTCTGAGGGCAGAGCCCGTCGGTAAAGCGCCACGCCAGGCGAAGCCCGGAAGGCGCTGCCTCCGCACAGGCAGGTCCCGCGGGCCCAAGGGCACACGTCGGGGCCCGCGCGGGCCCGGGGCACCGCTGGCCTCTCGCTGCCGCAGCCCTACCCCGTTCCCCGCGCCCTACCTCCCGAGGGTGGCGGCCGGGCGGGCTGGGGCCGGGGCCGGGGCTGGGGCGGGAGCTGGAGCTGGGGCCGGGGCCGGGGCCGGGGCCGCGGCCGGGGCCGCGGCCGGCGCAGAGGGGTCGGCGGGGGCCGCGTCCTTGCGCTGCGCCTCATCCCTGCCCGCCTCGGCCGGGAGGGCGGGCGGCGAGCCCAGCAGCTCCACATTGGTCACGGCCTTGCCGATGGTGAACCAGTCGTTGATCTGGTCGACCGTGAGCTTGCGCAGCATGGTGGAAGCTGGCGTCGCGCCTCCTCAACCGCCTGCCGAGCGCGGGAACAGCGGGGCAGGAACGTCCAGCGCAGCGCCGCCGGCGTTCCGGAAGCCCCGCCCCGCCCGCAGCCCTCCAATCAGAGCCGCGGCGGGAGGGCAGAGCCGCGCCCTCGTCCTCGTGCCGTCGGCCCCATCCAGCCGCGCGAGGCCTGTCGGGAGCCGCTTCTTTCGAGTCTCGCGCAAGGACGCGACGTCAGGCTCTGGTCCTGGAGGCTCCTGCGTGCTGGGCGGGCGGCAGGGACGCCTGAGGGCTTTGCCCCTGGCTAGTGGGCTGGGGCTTCCCTGCGCCCATTCCCGGGAGAGAGGCAAAGAGGAGGTCGGGGAAGGCTTCGTGACGTAAAGGGCGCCTCCGTGGACCCCTGAGGGGAAGCAGGAAGGAGGTCGCCCGCAGGATGGGGCCGTTCAGAACTGCGCCCCGCGCGTCCGGCAGAGCGGAGAGGTGCGCCTGGACGCACCCTGGACACCCCGGGGATCCCGCAGGAAGACTGAAGTCGTGTGGACGCGCGGAGAGGGGAAGCGGTGGAAAGGGAAGGAAGCCCAAGGCTCAGGAAGGGAACCAGTCCGTACCCTCCCTCCGTCCGGCTCCGGGGCCTTCTCTTAGGAGAAGGCTTCTGCTCCTGGAATAAACCCACTGCTTGCTGTCTTTGTGTCCGTCCTGTTCTGCACTCTGCTGAGCTGAGACGTGTAATTTATCATCTCCCTTCCTAAACCTGCGTCTAGAGTGCGGATGGAGGCCCCGGGAGCAGGCCGATCCCGCTCAGCTACTTGTATGTTTAGGCTATGCCCAGCTGAGTTGCTCCATTTCGTTGTGCAAGTGCCAAAGTAGAATGACTAAACCTTGTTTCTACAACCACCATCTTCCCAGCACAACCATAAGGCATGGCTTTTAATCTATTCATGCCAACAAAAAAATGGCCGCCTGGGAACGTATCAAATTAAATCAGAAGCACATGGACACCTGGGCATATCGAATCATATCAGAAACACCGACACACAAACATCAATCAGCCAGATGTGTAGGAGCACTCCCGGACCTCCGACCCCTCGGTTTCCTCTTTCCCCATTCTGTGTTGATGGACTGCACTGCCCCACAGCCGTAGGCCATTGTTTGTAACTTCCGGGCCATGGTTGGTCCAAGGACCATATATAAACTGTTGCATTTCCTGAAATTAACAGGCTCTGCATCTCGCTTTAGCAGAGCAGTCTTGCCAGCACCTGGAGTCTGGGTGAAGTGACTCTGCAGGCCATCACCCCCAAACCTCATCCCTTAGGACCCCATTCCGTCCTTCCTGGAGATCCCTCTTCTTTCCATGAGACCCCAGTTCAGCAAGCAGACCCACGAGGCAGGAAAGTAAAACTACACAGATGTAAACAGCCCCCCTCATCTAAGACCCTTTGAAGGAAGTATCTCAAACTGGCATGGCAGCACACTGACCCATCACCTGGTCACTTGTCATGAGTCTTGCCCAGGAAAATCGCCAGTAACAAACTTCCAATTCTGCCCAGGCTTTGGCTCTGCACTGTTTCTCCTGCCTGTGGCACGCAAACTCACTTAGAAACTGCCTGCCGTCAAGACCCTCTCATTCGAACAGCTCTGCCCCTTGACACCTTCCAGACTTGTTTTAATCCCTTGCTGGCCACGTGCAGCGACTTTTGCACTTGCATCTACGTTCTGCCTTTGCTCTTGGTGCAGCCCCTGTGGCCACGTTAAACTTTTTTCACCTTTCTGTAACTCACACACATTGTGTGAAGTGTGACGTGGGACTTGAGTGTTACAGATATTAGTAATTAAGATCAGAATGGGATAAAAGCTTGTGATTGCTTCGGTCACGATACCAAGTGAAACCATGTGTAACTGATGAGTTAAAGCCGATGAAAATGATGTAGTTTATGAATGTATTCTTATTTAATAAGTTCAGACATTGTGGCAAGACAAAAATGTGTCCAGTCTATATTGAAGGCATAGCTCATTCCAATGCACCCGGGAAAATACCCTGAAAGATGGGACAGAGGAGAAAAAACCAGCAAAGGTATACAAAGGAAGACAGCAGACAGGACTGCCCACCACCATCACATCCTCAGTGTCCAGTGCACAGGTTGGCATGTGGGCTTTCAGGAAGGATCCACATGGATGAATACATAGGGGTCATGCAGAGGATGGCATGGGGTCACTAGAGGGAAGCCCAGTTATACACTGGAAAATGCCCCCAAAGGAGGCAAATAAGAAGCTTGCAAATGGTGCTAACAGAAGCCAGACTAGGTAGAATGGAGCTCCTGGTGTCTCAACACAAGAACCCAGCCTCCTACCAAGCCAGGAGTCCCAGCTCCAAATCCCACCCTGACACTAAATTATGTTACAATTTTGGGGTGTCATATTCTGACTTTTTTTAAATTTTTTTTTAGTTGTAGATGGACACAATGTCTTTATTTTATTGCTTTGTATGTGGTGCTGAGGATCAAACCCAGGGCTTCACGCATGCGAGGCAAGCACTCTGCCACTGAGCTACAATCCCAGCCCCCATATTCTGACTTTTCCAAACACTGTAGCCTCTAAAAGTTGTCTTCCCAACGTACAAAGCTATTGAGACAGTATGTCATTCAACACAGATTGGAAAATATTAAAAAGTTTTTAAGATTTTTTAAACCTTCATTTTTATTTTTATTTATGTATTTGGTATGTGGTGCTAAGGATGGAACCCAGTGCCTCACGTGTGCGAGGCAGTGCTCTACCACTGAGCCACAACCCCAGCCCCAAACATTAAAACTTTTTGCTTCGGGGATGGGATTGTAGCTCAGCGGTAGAGCGCTTGCCTTGCATGCGTGAGGCCCTGGGTTCGATCCTCAGCACCACAAACAAAGCAATAAAATAAAGACATTGTGTCCATCTACAACTAAAAAACAAAATATTTAAAAAAAAAAAAAAACTTTTTGCTTCATGTGAAAGCTAAGACATAACTCCGAATTTCATTGGATACATCTAAAGCACTTCAAGCAAGTCCAGAACTTGCTGACCTTTGTTACTCCTGGTGTGTTGCCCTTCCAACATGTTTTCATCCTTTGTCCATGTCACAATGTGTTTTTAAGTGGAAGGTTGTAAGGAGCATATGTCATAGACATGCCTGGACATTTCTGTACTCACTAAGTTTCTGGCCATAAGGAACAGCAGCCATTGACATGCTTAGTCATGTCTGCTTGCAATCAATGAGGACCTATAAGGGGCACTAGCCATAGGCATGCTTAGCAATGACTGGTCACAACTGATAGGGAGCACAGCTCCATGGACCTGCTCAAAGAATAGGTCTAGTTGCAATTACATCATCTCACTCAACATAACCAATGAACATTGACTCTCACTGGGTGTAACCAATCACCAGCTCACACCACCAACTTGGAACCATATTTCAACTGCTTGTCCTGCCACATTGAAGGTGTTTTGCTCCAAGGACATCAGTGAGACTGGCTGCCTTGCTGTCCGTCTCTGGATCAACTCCACCATTCCCTGATGTCCAGCCATTGGTTGAAGAGAACCACCAAAGACAACGTCTGCTCTTTGGCTAAGAGAAGTTGTGTGGCACTGGAGGTATTTTGGGCTTCGTGGTTGCCCTAGGATTGTGTGAATTTCTTGTAGTGTTTAGTTGCCCAGAGACAGTGTGACTTACCTATAGTGTTTAATTAGTGCACATTAAATGCTAGTTGGGGTGCTTCAGCTCACCCAACAATTTTTGCATTAATTGTTTATATTTGATGATTGATGTGATTGAATATATGCTTGCATTTAAGGACAATCTGCCTCCAAGTAATTTTATTTATTTTTTATTTTTTATGGTACCAGGGATTGAACTCAGGGGCACTCAACCACTGAGCCACCTCCCCAGCCCTATTTTGTGTTTTATGTAGAGACAAGGTCTCACTGAGTTGCTTAGCACCTCGCCATTGCTGAGGCTGGCTTTGAACTCGTGATTCTCCTGTCTCAGCCTCCCAAAGTGCTAGGATTACAGGTGTGAGCCACCGCGCCCGGCTCCAAGAAATTTTATTAATAGCACCGCTTGTGATAAAGGTGTTTTGTTTTTGTTTGGTTTATTTTATTTTATTTTATTTTATTTTTTTGGTACCAGGGATTGAATCCAGGGGCACTTACCCACTGAGCCACATCCCCAGCCCTCTTTATATTTTATTTTAAGACCAGATCTTGCTAAGTTGCTGAGGCTGACTGAACTCCCAATCCTCCTGCTTCAGCCTCCCTGGGATAGAAAAACCAGACCTGATTATAAAATGAAATTTTAAGAACATTATGATGGGGCTGGGGTTGTGGCTCAGTGGTAGAGTGTCTGCCTAGCACGTGTGAGGCACTGGGTTTGATTCTCAGCACTGCATCTAAATAAATAAAATAAAGGTCCATCAACAACTAAAAAAAATTTTTTAAAAGAACCTTATGATGACGAAACAATGCCTGAGGACAGGGTTCATTCCCTTCCCCTTCTGTCAGCCTTTCTTCTGGAAACCTAACTAACCCTGGGTATAAAGTTCTGAAAATGCCTGAACTTGGGGTTCAGGGGGATTAATTTATTACAGCTAAAGCTATACCCTCTGAAACAACTGCAGACAAATAAACCTGCTTCCTGTTTCCTAGCCGGTGTCCTGCCTTGTCTGTCCCTACAACAGTACTCTGTAACTTTCTAAACTCTGTAGGGATGTAGCTACATCGTTTAACTGGTAGGCCAATTAATCGCTGTCTATGCTATAGCCTTGTAGCTCTTAGAGACACAGCTCTTAGGAGGTGAACTCAAGTCAGCCTGCGGTGAAGGACACTTAAAGACATCACTGGCAAGAGTTCTGTTGCCTTTGTTCTGCACCTGTCAACTACTTCTTGTAAACTCCCTGTGCATGGCCTTGGGTCACATAGGCCAAGAATTCAAACCCACCAATGTTGTAATGGTTAAGAAATGATGTCAAATTTCCTATAAAAGCTGGCCACGGTGGCACACGCCTGTAATCCCAGTAGCTTGGGAGGCTGAGGCAGGAGGATCGTGAGTTCAAAGCCAGCCTCAGCAACTTAGCAAGGCACTAAGCAACTCAGTGAGACCCTGTCTCTAAATAAAATATAAAAAAGGGCTGGGGATGTGGCTCAGTGGTTGAGTACCCCTGGGTTCAATCCTCAGTACCAAAAAAATGTTTTTTCCTATAAAAGCCCCATGTAACCTCAGCTCAGGGCCCAGAACTTCAGAGCACTAACTCATCTGGGTCTGTCTGAGTCCTCTAACCCTTCTCAGTGGTGCTTGGTCTCTTGCTGAGTGTGATTTCCATGACATCCCGAGCTGCTGGGATTACAGGTGTGCACCACCACACCTAGCTGGAAAATGCTTTTCTAAAGAGAGTTCATTTTTTTGCAGGGACAGACAAGGCAGGACACCGAATAGGAAACAGGAAGCAGGTTTATTTGACTGCAGTCAGTTCAGAGGGTACAGCTTTCACTGAAATCAATTAATCCCCCTGAACCCCGAGTTCAGGCAGTTTCAGAATATTATACCCCTTGTGTAAGGGGAGGGGCTCAGAAGTTCACAATCTTCAGAAGTTCACATAAAAGCAGCTTTTTTCTTTCACTGTTCTGGGCAAGATAACCCTTCAAGGACAGCAGCTCTCCTGCGAAGGGGAGAGCTGCTTCTCCCTTTTTTCCTCCCCTGCCAGCTGTTGCCATGGAGCCCAATTAGTAACATCTTCTCTTATCTCTGAAATGTAAACATCTCTATGAAGCTCAGGTCCAAGGCCAGAGGCCTTGTTAAAGGATCTATCCTTCTTGTTACACTTTGCATTAATAAACCCGCTTTCCCTTAAAAAAAGTTTATAACCCATTATATCGTTACTACACTAGATAGTTCAAAAATATTTCTTTTGAAAAACTAGTAAGTGGGTGTTCAGCACTTGGAGTGCAGATCTCTTTCTGGCCAGTGGCCAAGCAAGACAGAGCAACAAGAAATAAGAACTTTAACTACTTTGAATTCTTCAGTAGAGACTCTTTGCCAATAGTCCTAAGATCAATTATGGTGCAGATTTCTGAAGAAGCTTAATTAAGATGTTCTGTGGAGGAGGGGGTGCCACTACAACTTCACACATTTTCTGGGAGGCACCTTTATCCTCTTTGCTGCTATTTCATATAGACACTGTCTTGATGCTTTTTTCAGTTTACAATATGCTTCGGGTTTCCTAACTAAACGCTACTTAACATTCTGTGTGGTCCTAAAATAGGGTTTTAGTAATAAAGAGAGAGAAATTCAGAATCTTAAGGGAAAACACTCTCAAGCCATTGAGATGCAGAAAACAGTTGCAAATCTTTGGCCCTTGCCCTTGTAAAATGAGGGAAATATGCAAGCACAGGAAAACTGGCCCGAAATTGTGCCACTCCACCCTGGATCGACCTCCAGTCCAGCCCCTGATACCCCTGTTCTATAAATATTGGACACCCAGACCAAGTCAGGGCTGCTTCTTACTCTGAAGATAGCCATATTCTCCTTTGAATGTGTATCTACCTTCTTTTTTTTAATATTTTGTTTAGTTGTAGATGAACACAATATATTTATTTTTTTATGTGGTGCTGAGGATCGAACCCAGTGCCTCATGTATGCGAGGCAAGCGCTCAACCACTGAGCCGTAGCCCCAGCTCCGTATCTACCTTCTTAGATAAACCTGTCTATGCCTTTGTCTGGCTCATGCTAAAATTCTTTTTCCTTATGTATGCCAAGAACCCCTCTGGTCCTGAGGTGAGTTCCCCTCTCTGGGAACTTCTAGGACCCTTCTCCAGAGACATCTCTTCATTCCAGACAGTCCCAGATCCCTCCATGTGATTCAGTGGTTCTCCCTGCTCCCCACTCACTCAGCCCAGCTCATCTTGCATCCCTGTCCAAAGTTCAGAGTTAAAGGGGACAGCCTGACACCAGGCAGTTCTTCATAGGCTGGTAGACCTTTAGGCCACAGCACATGGAAAGATTGCTGAAGGCCTCTGGGCCTTGGTATTTGAAGGAAGCTTGGTATATTCACAGAGCAGACTTGTGTCCTAAAGGGAAAACCAGCAGCTGAAAGCATTTAAAAATGCTGTTAATGCCATTAAGTGGCCCTCTCCAAAAGCCAGAGAAACTGTGCTTGAGGCACTTTGTGTCTTCTCTGACTTTCTAGCCACAAAACACAGCATTAGATCCTTTGAACAAATGTGCTGGGGTGACCCTTTCCTTAAACATTTGGGGTTTTTTGAAATGTTTTCTTAGGGAATCTAGATTTGAACTAGACATTAAAAGCCTATCTAGGGCTGAGGTTGTGGCTCAGTGGCAGAGCGCTTGCCTCACACGTGTGAGGCACTGGGTTCGATCCTCAGCACCACGTAAAAATAAGCAAACAAAATAAAGACACTGTGTTCATGTATAACTAAAAAAAATTTAAAAAAAAAAAAAAAAGCCTATCTAAAGTGGGCTGGGGTTATGGCTCAGCGGTAGACTGCTCATCTAGCACATGCAAGGCCCTGGGTTTGATCCTCAGCACCACATAAAAATAAAATGAAATAAAGGTATTTTGTCCAAATACAACTAAAAAAAAATTTTAAAGCCTATCTAATAGATATGGGAAATGAAAAGTCCTCAAAATAATGTGGCCTGAGAAAAGGAAGCAAAAAGAAAAGCCATGCACTGACAGCTTTTGCCTTCCAAGACATGTTTTCCTGGTGCTAATCACAGGCAGGAAGGACTGTCTCACCACACTGAGGTGATAGCCTCTGACCCACCTTCTACAGAACACAAGACCTCTGACCCAAGAGCTCAAAACTGACCACTTCACTGATTGATGAAACAAATCCCAAATTCCTGGGGGCCCCAAAAATCTGATGTACTCACTAGACCACCTCCAGGATAACCTACATAAGCCCAGTCCCTGTCCTTGTTCGGGTGTTATAGGGACAGACAAGGCAGGACACCGGATAGGAAACAGGAAGCAGGTTTATCTGACTGCAGTCGGTTCAGAGGGTACAGCTTTCGCTGTAATCAATTAATTCTCTTGAACCGAGTTCCGGCAGTTTCAGAACTTTATATCCAGCATGTAAGGGGAGGGGCTCAGAAGTTAGTCAGCAGAAGTTCACACAAAAGCAGCTTTTTCTTTTACTGTTCTGGGCAAGATAACCCTTCAAGGACAGCACCTGGGAAGGAGAGAGCATCTCCCTTTTTCCTGTTACCATGGAGCCCAACTAGTAACATCTTCTCTTATCTCTGAAATGTAAACATTTCTGTGAAGCTCAGGTCCAAGGCCAGAGGCCTTGTTAAGGATCTGTCCTTCTTGTTACACTTTGCATTTACAAACCCACTTCACGCTTAAAAAAATTTCATAAACTATTATATTGTTACTACACTAGATAGTCCAAAAATGGTTTTGAAAAACTAGTAAGGGGGCGTCCAACACGTGGAGTGCTGATCTCTTTTAGGCCAGTGGCCAAGCAAGACAGAGCAACAGGAAATAGGAAGTTTAACTACACTGAACTCTTTTGTAGGGACTCTTTTGCTGATAGTCCTAAGATCAATTATGGTGCAGATTTCTGGAGCAGCTTAATTAAGATGTTCTGTGGAGGAGGGGGTGCTACCATACAGGGGCTCATTTTCCACCGGGAAAGTGGGTCCCACCACGGCATCATCTCATCCCTGGATCAGCTGTTCCTGTCTAAAACTTTGGTTTTTTGTTTTTGTTTTTGTTTGTTTGTTTTTTCTGTTTTTGGTACCGGGGATTGAACTCAGGGGCACTCGACCACTGAGCCACACCCCAGCCCCTATTTTGTGTATTATGTAGAGACAGGGTCTCACTGAGTTGCTTAGCGCCTCGCCGTCATTGAGGCTGGCTTTGAACTCGCAATTCTCCTGGCTCAGCCTCCCTAAGTGCTGGGATTACATAAAACTTTGTTCTTGAAAAAAGCGCTGAGCTGATTTGTGAAGTTTGCGTTCTTCCCAGTCTTTTTGCGCTAACACTACTGATCTCAAGTCTAGTTTGAAGTCCAACAGCTTTGTCTTGAAATACCTTACAATGATGCTAAATTTTTCCTAAACACTTTTTCAGCAGTTTTCTCAGTCGTCATAAACATAAACTATTCTTTCTGGCTGGGCACAGGGGCACAAGCCAGCAATCCCAGCCACTAGCAAGACTGAGGCAGAAGGATTTCAAGTTCAAAGCCAGCCTCAACAATGCAGGGAGCCCCTCTCTCAAAATAAAGAGAAAAGGAGCCGGGCACGGTGGCTCAAGCCTGTAATGCCAGCACTATGGGAGGCTGAGACAGAAGAATCGCGAGTTCAAAACCAACCTCAGCAACGGTGAGGCGCTAAGCAACTCAGTGAGACCCTGTCTCTACATAAAACACAAAATAGGGCTGGGGATGTGGCTCAGTGGTCGAGTACCTCTGAGTTCAATCCCCAGTACCAAAAAATTAAAAATAAAGAGAAAAGGGCTGGAGTGTAGCTCAAGGGTAGAGGCTTACCTAGCACGCCCAAGGCCCTGGTTCACCCCGACTGAGATGGTGTTCCTCTAACAAATGAAGTAAAAAGGGTCCCTGGGCTGGGGTTGTGGCTCAGTGGCAGAGCGCTTATCTAGCCAGTGTGAGGCACTGGGTTCGATCCTTAGTATTGCATATAAATAAGTAAAATAAAGGTCCACTGACAACTAAAAAAAGGAGGGTCCCTTTTTTTCAAATTGACAAGACGTCCGGTTTGCCTAGGCCCTTCTTGATTGCAGCATTACAAGTCCTCCGAAGACTGGGACATTTGGTCACTGGGTAGGACACCCACCGACATACCAGCGCCCCTCTTCCCGCCGGGCCTCCTTGCCTGCAGAACCAGCACGGCCGCCGGGGGCGCTGTGGTGTGCGGGCGCGACCGGAAGGGCGCTCTGGCCTCGGGCGCCGCTGCTCCTTCCGCCTTCCCGGCGGGCTGTGCGGGGCGCTTGCGCACTCGGTGACCTTTGCGGCTCTGCTTCGCGGTCTGGTGCGGCCTGACCCACCGGTTTTGACGAGGTGAGAGCCGATGCTCGCCGGCCCCTGACCGCACACTGCGGAGAATGAAGAGGCGGCGGGTCGGAGGTCCGGGAGGCAGGGGCGGGGCGAGGGACGGCACGGCCACTGACCTCGGGTCAGCCCCCTCCGCGCGCCCGCTGCTCTGTGGATGCTAGGGGCTTCGCTCGACCCCGGTGCCAGACTGCGAGGGGCCTCCCGGGGTCCGCGCCCGGACTGCGAGGGGTTGGTCTGGAGTGGCTTCCAGACTGTGGGAGAGCTAGCCTTCAGGCTCACTCCTCAGCTTAAAGAAGTTTTCATGGAGAAGAGCAGAGAGCCAGGCCTTGGAGATTGATGTAATCAGGCCTGATGGACCTGACTTGGCGTGAACCCAGCCCTGCTGACCTGCTGTGGGATCTTAGGCAGCTATCACGTACCTACTTTGTAGGGGTGGGGTGAAAGTGCATGTAATAAGTTCCTCAAACACTTAGTAAATGCTGTTAAATTCGGGGAACCTTCTTAGAGTAAAAACTAGGCTTTACTTTGGCCTCCAAGGTTCTAAAGACCAGGCCTATCTTTTATCCTGTAGGTCAGCCACAGCATCTTATAAAACAAGCACTTAATATGCAGTACCAGACACTGTAAGCACTTGACATACAGTAACTCATTTCAGGGTCATAACAGCCCCTTTGCAGTGGTTACTGTTTATCCCTGTTGTACAGATGAGAAAACTGAGGCAGTATAAGTAAGCTATTAAATGACAGCAGGATCTGAATCTGGGCAGCCATTTAGCCTTCCTTCCCATTCCTCCCAGCTTTTCAAGTTTATTGTGAACTGGGGAGTCTTGGCACATGGGTGACTCTGCTGAGAACACTCCTCCCTGGTATCCTGGCTCTTCTTGTGTCTTAGCTCCAAAAACAGTGGTACTTAGCACATGCTCAGTACACATTTGCTGAGTGGATAATGGCTGTGCAATCCATATTTCCATAATTTGAGGGCAACCATTGACCTTTGAATAGGTTGGGCTTTTGAAGGATCTGATGCTGTAAAACTGACAGGTAGCTGAGAAATGTGGGAAACCAGAGCTGAAGGTGAGAATTCCGCACATGCCAGGCAGTACTGCGGTGCGAGAAAGGCAGGGCAAGGCGAGGTTCCAAGTGAGATGATAAATTCTCAAATCTAGTCGTTCATGACAACCAGTGGAATGATCCTCCTTAAATAGGCCATATGTTACAATGCCTCTTAAGATGAAAACCAGGGCATCTGGTTTGGGGTCTGTATAAATTGTAAAAGTAATCAAAAGCATTACTTAGATCTGCACATAAGCTAACTATAGGTTCAGAATTTGATGGCTTTTCCAATAAAGTTCAGTAATTAGTTAAATAATATTTTTATTAAATACGTTTTATAATATTTGGACTTCCAGCTGGTCAAAGTGTGCACAGGCCCGGATGTTAGTTTCACAAGGAAGTCACTGTACCCCAACCTGTTCTTTTCAGCTTTGAAAGCCAGCCATTCTCAATATGATGATGAAGCCAATCTTTCCACTTAAAAGTCAAAAGATGGAGTGTGACTTTGAGCATAGCATTAATGGAAGATTGTCTTGGGTATGGGTTACATAGTGTCAGAGCGCTGGACTGGGGGAATGAGAGGTGACTGAGTGCCAGGTGACCTTGCACTATGGAGAGCAGGTGCACACATTTATGAAATGTGTGGGGACTAGACTAGGACTAAGAACTAGAGCAGCTCACTGTTAGATGGTTGTGGGAGATAGGGTCAGACTTAATGAATAAATGAAGATCTCTTACCAGGTAGAGTTAGAGCAATAGGCACCTTAGTATTTATCACTGTGTTCATTTTCAGATGCTTCAAACCATTATTAAAAACTACTGGATCCCCATGAAGCCCTACTATACCCAGGTTTACCAAGAGATTTGGGTAGGAATGGGGTTGATGAGCTTCATTGTTTATAAAATCAGGAGTGCTGGTAAGTTTGCTTATGTTTGATTTATTTGAGGTCAGGAAGAAAAATGTTTTTGGAAACAATCACAATTCATTTGTCAAGGAACTATGGCTCTTAACCATAACAAACTATGGCTCAAGCATCAGAACCACTGCAGTAGTGTGGGCCAGCTATGAAGAGGCAGTGGGGACAGTAGTGGAAACTGAGCAACACCCTTGATATTGGGGGATTGTGCATTGTCCTGGGTATTACCAATACATAGGAGGTGTCTTTCATCTTCAGAGGTGCCAGCTGAAATATTGTGGGTATGGTGTCCTGGTGTGCGGTGTTTTATAGTACCTTCTCAGCTATTCTACTTGACCTTTCTTCACAATAAAATTTGGAAGGGAGGAATAATCATTTGGTTCTTAGTGGAGCAGAGATAAGGCCCAGCCATATATTGTTGAAGCATAGATTAAGAAAAGGAAGGACTGGTTGAGAGTGTGGTGGGAAGTGAGGAGGGCTGCTCTTCACTCTCCATAGATCTTCTCTGGTAGAAACTTTACCACTTCTTGTCTGTGGAACACTATGGGAACTCTATTATCTGAAAGCTTCCTGGAATGCTTTACCTAAGCTACGAAGTCTTCAGCCAAATTTTGCTTTTTTTTTTTGGTACTGGGGATTGAACTCGGGGGCACTCAACCACTGAGTCACATCCCCAGCCCTGTTTTGTGTTTTTTTTATGTAGAGACAGGGTCTCACTGAGTTGCTTAGTGTCTCGCCATTGCTGAGGCTGGCTTTGAACTCGAGATTCTCCTGTCTCAGCCTCCCTAAGTGCTGAGATTACAGGCTTGCGCCACTGCACCCGGCTCCCCAAATTTTGCTTTTGACAATGAATCAACTATAAACATTTTTGTAAAGTATTAATATGACCTATTTTTTCTGTCCTTTTATTTTAGATAAAAGAAGTAAAGCTTTGAAAGGTAAGGGTTTTCTTCTTAAAATGGTTGGGAAATGAAAAACACCATTATGTCTTTGTAAGAGGTATAAAACACTGTTCTGAACTAAAATTAATACATGATTCAGTGTATCTTTAGTGTTAAGGTACAATGGAAGGGCTGGGATTGTAGCTCAGTGGTAGAGCGCTTGCCTCTCATGCCTGAGGCACTGGGTTCAATCCTCAGCACAACATAAAAATAAATATATTGTGTCCATCTACAACTAAAATATATATTTAAAAAGTTACAATGGAAATACTTCAGAACATGAAGTTTGCTGTGCCTGCTGAAAAGAGGAATTCTAAATTTCTACTTTTTATAGTCTAAATAGTTAAAAACACCACTGCTCACTCCTTGGGTCAGTAAAACTTCTGGGAATAATAGAAAAATAATCAGGTAGCTAATGCCACCAACTGGGGAACACAAGTTACTATGTGATCATGCTACCCTATGAAAGTCCTGATATTGGGCTGGGGTTATGGCGCAGTGGTAGCGTGCTCGCCTAGCACGCATGAGGCACTGGGTTCAATCCTCAGCACCACATAAAAATAAAATTAAAAATATTTTTTAAAAAAAATTGAAAAAAAAAAAAGTCCTGATATTGTGTTTTGAAAGAAAGCACCTAACAAATGTATGCCCTTGTGCTAGATATTTTCTACTTTGTTTTCCCAGTGACTATGAAACTGTAGTCATTTGAGTTACACAAACCCAGCATTGGTCCCATGAGCTTTGGGAACGAGACATTTCTCTACCCTTCTCACCTTTGCCCATGCAGGTGAGCTGCTACAAACAGGCATCATTTGCAGGAGCCTTTAAACCCACTGGGCATTTCATGTAGAAAGAGTTCCTTGTGCTTTTTTTATAGCATTGAAATTGTCATTTACATTTTCTGACTTGTTGATGCTTAATAAACAACATTCTGCTGCTGCTTGCTTTTCTAAATTGAATCTATATTATGTATCTCTTTCAAAAGGTTCAAGTCCTGCACCTGCTCATGGTCATCATTAGCCAGCTTGCTTGAGTACAGAATCGTCGGTCTGCCTGTAAATTTAAGCAGGTTTTGTTAGATGGGAGCACAAAACGTCGCCATACCCTTATATAAGTACCACTTACTACGTGGTGTGAATAAATGATCTGTGACATGCACCACTATTGTGCAGTATTGCTTTGTGTGTTTCCCCCAAGTAGAGCCTTTGCAATGCAGCAGGGGCCCTCTGTATCTCACCCAGCCCACCCTCCTGAGGAAACCTGAGAATGAGGAGCAAGTCTCCATTGCCACAGTGGTTGGTGGTCAGGGTCTAGGCATTCACTTGAATCCTAATACTTAATTAATGTTGGTAAACAAATGAGCCTCTGTTTTTACGCTGAGGAGATGGAGATGTTAATTATGTAAATTCCAGTTCAATTCTGAAGATCAATAAGAGAAAGGAGAGGAAAGCATTATTTATTTGAACTGCTTTAGAAAGAAGATAGCATTAGACCACATGGTAGGCAAAACTAGAAGGTTTAGGAGAAAATTTTATCAGAAAATAATGGAGGCAAAGTAAACAATATAAAACAATTGATGCTGCTTCTAGTTGGGTTAGTATCAGATGAATAGTGCATACTTCTCTCCATCTAAATAAGGCCAGTTGCTAAAGCCCCTAGAATCACATTCAGAAAAGATTGTAAAGCAGTAAGCCTGGAAGTGGGAGTAAATCCAATTTGAGATCAGGTGTTTGCAGGTTAATACAAGTTCAGCGGTGGTGGAATAGAAGTGATGGCCCAGTCCTAGCCTCAGAATCCTTTCTGAAGCTAGACACCTCCTTTTGTCATCTCTGTCTGCAGCAGTTGGCATGGGGTCTGGCCCATGGCAGGTGCCCCACAGATGACTGCCATTTACTGTGGGATTTGTCTGAGCCTCACTTTGTTCTTTTCTAAGATGGGGATAAACCTGCCTTGTGTGTCTCACTGCCCCTTAGGGATGCCTTCCTGAAAGCATTAGCATCATATTGAGTGGCTCTGTTCTGACACAGGAGTCTAATTTTCTGTTACTTCTCTTCTGTTCAGTCTTGAGAATAACTTGATATAGTACCTATCTGAGAAATGACTAATCTGCACCAGCCCTTTTCAAGCTGGGGTGTGCATTGGAATCTCCTAGAAGGCAGGCACAGACTGTGGGACTCCGCTTTTTTTATCCCACTGGTCTGGAAAAGAGCCTGACTTTTTTTTTTTTTTTTTGGTACTGGGGATTGAACTCAGGGGCACTGGACCACTGAGCCACATCCCCAGCCCTATTTTGTGTTTTTTTATCTAGAGACAGGGTCTCACTGAGTTGCTTAGCATCTCGCCATTGCTGAGTCTGGCTTTGAACTCGTGCTTCTCCTGTCTCAGCCTCCCTAAGTGCTGGGATTACAGGCTTGAGCCACCGCGCCCAGCTAAGCCTGATAATTTTTATTTCTAAGTTCCAAGGATATGCTGGTGCCTGCTACCAGGTTTTGGAGATTGCCCAGAGGAAGAACAGGCTTCCAGCCCTGCCTTGACACCTGCTGGAGGCCTAAGGGCCACTACTGTTCACTGTGGAAACACTCCCAACACCAGCCCTTCGCCATGCAGCTTAGTGCATCTGGTCATTAGACCTTAATGAGGTGTAGAGCTCACAGAAGAGGAGACCAAGGCAGAGAGTCAGCACTATGCCAACGGTGTTGGAGGAGGTGAGGACTCGATAGAAGCAGATGGAATGGTGGCCTCTCCCCCAGGACTGCTTCCCACAAGAGCTGAACTGTTGCTCTTCTCCCGTTACTACCTAAAGGTTCTTTCAGTAAATAATTGGGACAAACCGGGCACAGGCCCTACCATACCAGCTACTCTGGATGCTGAGGTAGAAGGATCACAAGTTCAAAGCTAGCAGCAGCAATTTTGCAAGACCAACCCTATTAAAAAATAACAAGAGGGCCGGGATTGTGGCTTAGTGGTAGAGCACTTGCTTTGCATGCGTGAGGCACTGGGTTCAATCCTCAGCACCACATAAAAATAAATAAAGATATTGTATCCATCTACAACTAAAAAAAATATTAAAAAAAAAAACAAGAGCTGGGAATATAGTAGAGCAGTACTAAGTTTAATCCCCAGTACCAAAAAAATTAAAATGAATCAGTCATTTTTGTACAGAATATCTATAACCCCATCATGGGCCACATCTTGTGTGATGCTGGATGAGAGACCAGTAGAATTGGTTTGCTAGCCCAGAAACAGAAGCATGTCATATACGGAAGGTGGCCTGTAGGTGGAGCTAGAGCACGTCACCAGGCAATGGTCATTACAATGGTCTCCACAGAACTGTAGGCCACCAGCAAAGTGGTGACAGGCCCCATTTAAAGGACTGGAGGGCTACAGGAGCACCCACAATAAGGAACAGCCAGCTTCAGGAAGGTGCTGCAAGGATCCACACACCCATTAATGCAGTGTTGCTATATAGTAGCCCTAAAGGCAGAAGGGAACACGGATCCCAGGCTTCTGAAGATATAGTCTTAAACAGTATGCTTTTTCTTTTTTCCTTTTTTTTTCTTTTTTTTGGTACTGGGGACTGAACTCGGGTACTCGACCACTGAGCCACATCCCCAGCCCTATTTTGTGTTTTATATAGAGACAGAGTCTTACTGAGTTGCTTAGCGCCTCGCTGTTGCTGAGGTTGGCTTTGAACTTGGGATTCTCCTGTCTCAGCCTCCCAAAGAGGTGGGATTACAGGTTTGTGCCACTGTGCCTGGTTTAAACAGTATGCTTTAACCTAGCCTCAAAGTGACCCTTTGGAGGAAGCACCCTGTTCCTGCTTGTCACTGGATATCGCAGGGGGATGTGTGGCTCCTGTATCCCTCAGTGAGGTTGTTCCTCTAGAGCTAGATCCTGATTACCCAGTGCCAGGCCCTGGTCTGGCTACTTTGTACTGAACTCATGAATCTGCTCTGTGCTCTTTGAGCTTCTAGTGTTGCCCAGTTTCACAGATGAATTAATGGAGGCCCAGACAGGATAGTAAGCTTGCATTAGAGAATAACTCCCTGGTTGGCAAAGCACTAGTTAAATAGTAGAATCAGGATTCAAAATCTGACCATCTGACTTAGAATTAGGACTTGGACTACAGTCTCTCTTCAAGGTCTTGATCTGCACCACCCCATGCATGACTGTTGGGACATAAGGGCAATTAGGCCACAGTCCCTTTATTCATGGAGTTTAGAGTCTAAAGAACAGGTGAGTGAACAGTTAATGACAGTGTGTGGCAATACACACAGCAGTGGTTGTCTGGTTTCAGTGATCATTCATGGTGGTGGGAGCATCAGACCTGGCTGTGAGTCATCAGACTCAGGTGTCAAGCTCAGCATCTGCCCAACTGCCAACCCAGACACATGGACCTGGTGTAGATACCCATTCAAACAACACTCACAAAAAGGAATTTCTAGGGCTGGGGTTATAGCTCGGTAGTAGAGTGCTTGCCCAGCATATGTGAAGCCTAGGTTCAATCCTTAGCACCACATAAAAATAGAGGTATTGTGCATCTACAACTAAAAAAATATTTTTTTTAAAAAAGGCATTTCTGTTGCATTTAGTGAAATTTGTAAATGAAGTGGGAATTACCAAAAAATTGCTTCTTAATTACCATGATAATATATGGTAATTGAAGAAATGTCTTTGGTTTCAGCAATGCAGATGTAATTACGTAGGTATGAGATGACATCTAGGAATTATTTTTAAATACATCAGTAAATATTAGCCATTCAAAATAGATTGGAGAAGTAGCTCAATGACAGAGCACTTGCCTAACATGGGCAAGGTTCCAAGTTCAATCCCAAGCACTGGGGGAAAACAGAGGAATGAGTAGTGGACAAAGTGAAACTGGCTGTGATGTGTAGAAGGAGGGGCAGACATGGGGATGTGCTGCACTGTTCTCTGCCTTGATACATGGACATATGTTTAACATCCCTCGAAAGTTGTTTAAAATACTTAAGGAAAGCGCTGGGATTGTAGCTCAGTGGTGGAGCACTTGCCTCCCACATGGGAGGCACTGGATTCAATCCTCAGCACTGCACAAAGATAAATATAGGTATTGTGTCCATCTACAACTGAAAATATGTGTATGTATAGATATATGTGTGTGTGTATATACATATAATATTTAAGAAGAAAAATGCAGTTGAAGCCTTTTTTTTTTGGTTGTAGATGGACACAATACCTTTATTTTATTTATTTTTATGTGGTGCTGAGGATGGAACCCAGCGCCTCACACGTGCTGGGAAAGCGTTTTACCAGTGAGCCACAATTGCAGTCCCCTTTGTTGGTGTTATAATACCTACTTGAAAAGCCAGCACTGCAACCCTGGGGACGCATCTCTGTGAGCTTGTCAGTTATTTTGGACTTGGTCATGTCAGACACCCAGGGTCTATTAGCAAAATGATGGAAGAGTCAGCTTGTAGAATGTGTTTCCCTCTTTATTAGTGATCTAATACAGGCCTGAGCTAGTAAATGCTTAAGCCTATAGGGAAGAAAATGTTGAAAAACTGTAGTTAGGAACAAAACCTATCTATTAAATTAAATTTACAACTCAAAACTGAAATGGTTGTGACAGTGATTATTTCTTTTTTTTTTTAATTTTTTTTAGACATTGATAGGCCATTATTTTATTCATTTATTTATATGTGGTGCTGAGAATCGAACCCAGTGCCTCACACATGCTAGGCAAGTGCTCTGCCACTGAGCCACAACCCCAGTCCCAGTGATTACTTCTATACTGTCATGTTGTTCTTTCTTCCCTTAGAATATAGTAACACGGTGGGCTGGGATTGTAGCTCAGCGGTAGAGCGCTTGCCTCACATGCGTGAGGCCCTGGGTTCGATCCTTTATTCTATTGGTTTGCCACATACAAACCAATAGAATAAAGACATTGTGTCCATCTATTTAAAAAAAAAAAAAGAATATAGTAACACATTTGGGGCTTTTCATTTGAAAATATATTCTTTTTTTCGTTTGGTACCAGGGATTGAACTCCGGCACTCGACCACTGAGCCACATCCCCAGCCCTATTTTGTGTTTTATGTAGAGACAGGGTCTCACTGAGTTGCTTAGCGCCTCGCCATTGCTGAGGCTGGCTTTGAACTCGCCATTCTCCTGTCTCAGCCTCCCAAAGTGCTGGGATTACAGGCATGTGCCACCATGCCCGGCTTCATTTGAAAATATATTCTACTCAGTAATAAAAAGGTCAAGTATTGTAGCTTGGAGAATTTCCTATATACCTTGTCAGATGAGTACCATTGGAGAAAAAATTGAATTTATTTATCATTTTAAAGGAAAATGAATCCAAATATTTAAAAATTTGGAGCAGGGGCTGAGGTTTGTATGGTTCAGTGGTAAAGAGCTTGCCTAGCACATGTGAAGCACTGGGTTCGATCCTCAGCACCACATGAAAATAAATAATAAATAGAGGTATTTTATGTCCATCTACAACTAAAAAAACATTTAAAAAAAATTTTTTTTTTTGAGCATTTGGTAGATGGGTGTCTTAGAACCCATTAAAAGAGGAAGCAAAGGCTGCTAGAGTTTCCAGCAGCTGGGAGTAAACCTCAGCCTGCCATGGTGTCATCTCCTCAGCCACATTGGTAGCCCCCTGGATTCCAGGACAGGTCAGGGAGGTGTGTGGCAGGCAGACGTTGCTGGGGCATGCTATGGGAACCGCCTCCTCACTCCAGCATCCAGAGGAGGCAGGTTTCACCCAGGGGACAAAGTGTATCATGGAGGGGGTTATTGCAGTCAGCTGCTCGTTTCCACAGCGCCAGCAGTTGAGGCCCCTGAGACCGTTCACCAGACCCCACCTGCAGCAGATTGGCCCTGGCTCTCGAGGGACCTCAGCCTCCCTCCCCAGCAGAAAGCAGGAGGCAGGTGCTGGCCTCGCTGGCACAGATCTGCCACTGCTGCCCGTACCAGAGACATGGTAGGGCAGGAGAGTCTAGGCTCTTTGTCCTTAACCATGCTTCTGAGCCCCCGGAGGGTGCACTCTGCGGGGACAGTGGCCCTGAGAGGAAGCAGAAGATGCTGTCTCAACCTCAGCAAAAACTACAAAATTAGGTCGCAATGCTGGGGTTGGAGTATTACAAGTGTTTGAGCAACTGTTAAAAATTAGAAATGGTGGGGCTGGGATTGTGGCTCAGTGGTAGAGCGCTTGCTTTGCATGTATGAGGCACTGGGTTCAATCCTCAGCACCACATAAAAATTAACAAAATAAAGATATTGTGTCCATCTACAACTAAAAAATTTTTTTTAAAAAATTAGAAATGGTAAAAACAATGCAGTACTGAAGTTTCTTAAAGTATAATCACATCATATGTGGCATGCAGAATTTTCTGGTCTTCTGCAATGTAAGACTTTTTTCCTGTCATTTTGGGGGTAGGTTTACTATGGGTTTGATCTTGTGGCAATTTTTCTAAACTGGCAAAGTATGTGGTATGTGACAAAATGATTTTTAACATAGTTTTTTGCATGTTTGGTTGGTTGGTTTTGTTGCAGTGCTAGAGATTAAATCCAGGGCCTTTCCCATACTAGGCAAGTGCTGAGCTACACCCCAGCTTTATTTATTTATTGTTTTAGTTGTCAATGGACCTTTACATTATTTATTTATTTATATGTGGTGCTAAGAATCGTACCCAGTGTCTCACACATGCTAGGGAAGTGCTCTACAACTGAGCTACAACCCCAGCCCGACCCCAGCTTTATTTAACAAAAAATTTAACCAACTATATTTATAGAAGCAACCTCATAAACTGAGGCTCCGGTCAACTCACATTTTACTGAGCTCTTCATATCTGCCTGCACCTGCCACTTGTCTCATTAGGAATTCTGCCTCCTGGAAGTACCACATGTATTTGTGACCATTTATCTTAAAAGGAGATGTCTGCAAATGCCTTATCAGTATAGCTTATGTCCCCCTGTACCTGAGATTGTTGGGTCCAGTTATTGGGTAGAGCTGGCACTTACTGCTTGTGTGGCTTCAGGCAAACTTCTCAACTTCTCTGGGCCTCTCACCTTTCCTGTTTCTAATATAAGGGATTTGGATTGGATGACCTCCAGAGTCCCTTTCAGCTCTGTGCTTCTATAGCTAATGGATTTATAATGAACCTGAATTTCATTATCCAAAAATAAACTGAGCTGTGAAGCAACTATAGGACACACAGATTTATGTAAAGCTCATGAATTCATCTCTTTATACCTGATATCTAACACCAGATCAGGCATTTATAGTAGGCATTCTGATTTTTAAATTAATCTAATTGAATAGGTATGCCAATGAAAAAATAATTTCCCAGCCAGACACAGTGATGCACACTATAGTCCCAGCTAATCAGGAGGCTGAGCCAGGAGGACCAAAAGTGTGAAGTCAGCCTGGGCAACATAGCAAGACTTTGTATCTTTTTTTTTTTAAGTTGGCAATGGACCTTTATTTTATTTATTTATGCAGTGCTGAGAATCGAACTCAGTGCTTCACACATGTTAGGCAAGCACTCTACCACTGAGCTACAAACCCAGCCCCTGTATCTTATTTTTTTAAGTGTTTTTTAAAGTTTCCTAGCTCTAGTGACTATATTAAAAATTACTCTACTAATACTAATGACAATGAAATTAGAAAATGGTTTCTGACTTCACTAGCCAGGCCAGATGGAAAGACCAGGTTCAGTCCAGTGATCTGATTCTTTGCATTACCAGAGCAGAAATTTGATTTAGTTTGTCTTCCAGAGCTAATCAGCCCAAAGACAATGAGTCTCACAGAACTGAACTCCGGAGACATCGCTGCTCAATCTAGACTCCACTGAGTCAGTTGACAAAAATCAAATAAAACTGCTAGGCAGACCAGAGACTGAGACTTAAGAAGCTACAAAGAAAAGAGCAAATGATGCCCAAAACAAACAAAAGATAGGAAATAATGGCCAATAATTTTTTAAAAAAGGAAATAAAGACATGAAACATTTTAATAAAATAGAAAACAGAAAAATAATGGAGAAAGATCAATGAACCCAAAAGATGCTTCTTTCAGAAGATCAGTAAAATAGATAAACCTTTAGCGAAATTGATCAAGAAAAAATAGAGAAGACACACTTAAAGGAGGATAATAAGGGCTGTGGCAGCTCAGTGGTAGAGCACTTGCCTAGCATATTCAAGGCCCTGGGTTCAATGCCCAGCACTGCACAAAATTAATAAAAAAGGATAATAAGCAGGGCTGGGGCTATAGCTCAGTGGTAGAGCGCTTGCCTAGCATGTGTGAGACACTAGGTTCAATCCTCAGCACCACATAAGAATAAATAAAGGTATTGTGTCCATCCACAACTAAAAAATATATTTAATAAAAAGAATAATAAGGGAGTATCATGAACAGCTTTACACCAATAAATTCTTTTTTTTTTTTTTTTAATATTTTTTTAGTTGTAGATGGACACGATGTCTTTATTTTATTGCTTTGTATGTGGTGCTGAGGATCGAACCCAGGGCCTCACGCATGCGAGGCAAGCGTTCTACCGCTGAGCCACAATCCCAGCCCCTACACCAATAAATTCTTCAGGGCATAAGAAATGGATAAATTTCTAGTATGACACAATGAAAGCTTACTCAATGGGCTGGGATTGTGGTTCAGTGGTAGAGCGCTTGCCTCACATGCGTGAGGCACTGGGTTCGATCCTCAGCACCACATAAAATAAATAAATAAAATAAAGATATTGTGTACATCTACAACTAAAAAAATATTTTTAAAAAAAAGCTTACTTAAGAAGAAATAGAAGTCTGAATAGACCTGTATCTATTAAAGACATTGACTTGTAGTTTAAAACTTTTCTCACAAAGAAAACTCCAGGCCAAAATGATTTCACTAGCAAATTGTACCAAACATTTAAGAGCAAAATAATACCAAATTTTTAATTTTAATACCAAAATAGTACACAAATTCTTCCTGAATAGGAAGTAACGTCCCCAACTCAATCTATGAGGCCAGCATTATCCTGATATAAAAATAGATAGAAAGATATTAAAGAAAACTATAGACCCATATGTCTCATGAACACAGATATAAAAGAATCTTAGCAACAACATGTATCAAGAATAATACATTATGATCAAGTGGGCTTTATGCAAGAAATGCAGGGTTGCTTTTGTAAATTCAAAAATCAATCTGTGTAAATTGCCAGGCTGGGGACGGAACCCAGGGCTTTAGACATACTGAACCACTACTGAGCTATATTCCAGTCTCACCATATTAATAGAAAAAAAACCATATAATCATCTCAGTAAATGGAAAACTCAAGACCTGGGCAAAATTAAATATCCATTTATGTTGAAAACTCAGCAAATGAGGACTAAAGAGAACGTTCACAATATTAGTGCATCTGTGAAAAACTAACAGTATTCTCAACAGTGAAAGACTAATGCTTTCTTTTCATGAGTAGGAACAGGGCAAGGCTATGTACTCAGACCACTCAACATTATACTGGAAATTCTAGCCACTGCAATAAAACAAGAAAAATATGCAAAAGACTTAAATATTGCAAAAAGTAAAACTTTATTAACAGTGTTATGATCATCTTTGTACAAAATCTCGGGGAAGCTACCATATGGCTACCAGACCTATTATGTGGTTTAGCAAGATTACAGAATCAGAAATCAATATACAAAAATCAGTTGTATTTCTATATAATGACAACAAAGAATGAAAACTGAACTTTCGAAAGTTCCATTCACAAGATTCTTATTACAGAAATATGATACACTTTGCCAGGCGCAGTGGCCCACGGCTGTAATCCCAGCAGCTCAGGAGGCTAAGGCAGGAGGATTGCAAGTTCAAAGCCAGCCTCAGCAAAAGCAAGGTGCTAAGCAACTCAGTGAGACCCTGTCTCTAAATAAAATACAAAATAGGGCTGGGGATGTGGCTCAGTGGTCAAGTGCCCCCAAGTTCAATCCCTGATACCAAAAAAAAGATATACAAAGCCAGGCGCGGTGGCTCAAGCCTGTAATCCCAGCACTTAGGGAGGCTAAGACAGGAGAATCGCAAGTTCAAAGCCAGCCTCAGCAATGGCGAGGTGCTAAGCAACTCAGTGAGACCCTGTCTCTACATAAAACACAAAATAGGGCTGGGGATGTCTCTCAGTGGTCGAGTACCCCTGAGTTCAATAACCAGTACCAAAAAAAAGAAAGAAAGAAAGAAAGAAATATTATATACTTCAGATAAATTTGGCAAAAGATGTGCAAAACTTTACTGCTAAAAACCACACAATATCACTAAAAGGAATTAAAGACCTAAATCGATGGAGAGATATATAGTGCTCATGAATCAGGCTTGTTCTATGTCAAGCTTCTCCAAATTGATCTATAAATTCCAGACAATCCCAATCAAAATCCCAGTAGGCCTCATAAAAAGTGCCAAGGTAATTCTGAAAGTAATACATAAATGCAAAGTGTCCAGTATAACCCATTGTCTGTTTAGGGGGTTTTCTTTTTTTGGAGGGGTGTGTTTTGGTTTGGGGGGATTTTTTGGGGTTTTTGTCTATTTTTTGTATAGGGGATTGAACCCAAGAGTGCTTAACCACTGAGCCACATCCCCAGCCCTTTTTATCTTTTATTTATTTATTTTTTTAATTTTTTTGGTCGTAGATGGACTCAATATCTTTATTTATTTATTTTTATGTGGTGCTGAGGATCGAACCCAG
The DNA here is from genome assembly GCA_004024805.1 of Geosciurus inauris. Lineage (NCBI taxonomy): Eukaryota > Metazoa > Chordata > Mammalia > Rodentia > Sciuridae > Geosciurus > Geosciurus inauris. Next base: position 255,457 of record PVHX01000385.1, on the reverse strand, counting down.
TGCCTCCCGTATGCGAGGCAAGCGCTCTGCCACTGAGCCCCAGCCCCAGCCCTTATCTTTTATTTTGAGACGGGGTCTTGCTAAGTTGATTAGTGCCTCACTAAGTTGCTGAGCCTGGCTTTGAACTTGTGATGCTCCTGCTTCAACCTCTGGAGCTGCTGGGATTACAGGTGTGCACCACCACACCCAGCACCAAAACATTTTTGAACAAGTACAAGTTTGGAAGACTATGACTACCTCAAGACTTATTATAAAGCTACTATAATCAAGGTGGAGCAACACTTCCATGCACTGCTGGTGAGACTATGAAACGGTATGACCACTTTGGGAACCAGTTTAGCCATCTCTTTAAAAGTCACTTGTACACCTACCATGTGACCTAGCCCACTGGACTCTTAAATATTTACCCAAAAGAAATAGAAGCATATGACCACCAAAAATTTGTACACAAGTGTTTATAGAACCCTGCTTGTAATTGCCAAGAGCCAGAAACCACCTAGATGTCCATCAGCAAGTATGTAGACAGGCACACCATGGTACAGCCACACAGTGGAATTCTACATTCAAAACTCATACCTGAGCGCATCTCAGAACCACTGTGCTCAGTGGGAGAAGCCAGACAAAAATGGATGAATGCTGGTATTCCATCTGTATGAAATTCTAGAAAAGGAACATTAATCTGTAATGACATAAAGACCAGTGGTTACCTAGAGACAGAAAGGGAGAAGGTTGCATTATAAAAAAGCAGGAGGAGGGCTGGGATTGTAGCTCAGCGGTAGAGCGCTTGCCTCACATGCGTGAGGCTCTGGGTTCGATCCTCAGCACCACATACAAAGCAATAAAATAAAGACATTGTGTCCATCAACAACTAAAAAATATTTAAAAATAAATAAATAAAATAAATAAAAATAAAAAAGCAGGAGGAGCCGGGCATGGTGGCACACGCCTGTAATCCCAGCACTTTGGGAGGCTGAGACAGGAGAATCACGAGTTCAAAGCCAGCCTCAGCAACGGCGAGGCGCTAAGCAACTCAGTGAGACCCTGTCTCTACATAAAACACAAAATAGGGCTGGGGATGTGGCTCAGTGGTCGAGTGCCCCTGAGTTTAATCACCAGTACCAAAAATTTAAAAAATCAAAAAATTTTTAAAAATAAAAAGGCAGGATGAATCTGTTCCTTTTCTTGATTGTGGCAATGGTGTGGCTAAGGTGCACATACATCAAAACTCATCAAATTGTGCAATTATGTGTGAAATTTATACATCAATAACCTCAATATCACATTAACCCAATATTAATATGTGAGCATATTATACTCTAATAAGGCTAGAAAGTCTTTTTAAAATTCTAGACAAACTCTCAAAATATGAAGATCTACTTGTTCAGCGAATGAATTGAAGAGGGCCTGGTGTGGGACACTAGATCTTACCAATTCAGGCCTACTCTTTTAAAACCAATGATAATCCTAAGAATGCCTGGGCTGAAAATTACATTTATTTGAGCAAATCATTTCTTAGTCGTGCTATTTAAATACAATGCAGCAGTAGCATTAAGATGTTTAAGGGTGGGCTAGGATATAGCTCATTTGGTAAGAGTGCTTGCCTCACATGCACAAGATCCTGAGTTTAATCTCAGCACCACAAAAAAAAAAAAAAAAAAAAAAAAGGTATTTAAGGGCTCCCAAAATGTAAGTATCCATAAGCATTCAGAAGTACCCATTGAAAGCCAGGTGCAGTGGTACACACCAATAACCTCAGTGACTGGGAAGACTGAGGTAGGAAGAGCACCAGCTCAAGACCAGCCTCAGCAACTTAGATTCTGTCCCAAATAAAAATGCTGCAGTCCCCAGTTACTAGTGAATACATGAGGAGCTGATCAATCACACATCATTCCTGTCTAGCTGGAGTGACTGCGAACTCGCACGCAGCAGAGGCACACAGAGTCCTTCTTCCTAAGTACTAAGTGAGTTGTCAACAGCTAATCCTAAATAACTCGTTACTCAGTGTTCTAGAACTCAGACTTACTTTCTCTTCAGTTCGATGAAAGATTTCATTATATTTGCTGGTTGAATTCAAAACAGCACTCACTCAGGATTGATTTGGAAATATAATCTATTTGGAGCACAGCAGAGAAATCCACAACAGTCATATGTGGGAAGTCCAGGGCTCTGGATTCAGCTCTCCCAAGTGCCTTCCAGGAACATTGTTTCCACTGGATCTGCAGGAAGTGAGGAGGGGTTTCAGGATGGCAGCCCCTGTGCAGAGACGGCGCAAGCACCCACAGCTTGTCAAAGGTTCCAATCTTAGACGAGGCCAAATAAGATTCCACCCGTAGTGTCCCCAGTGAATGTCACCTTGAGCCCCCTCTGTCTGGAGCATACTCTGGGATGCGCTGTTCCAAGCTCAGGAGCCTTGGCTCTTCCTGAACTCACATCCCATATTGAACAGCTCCTCTTTAGCCGACCCTCTCACTTGCAACCCAGGCTCTGCCCCAGGAGCACCAAGACAGAACCCATGGCTCCCACTGTCAGTCATGTGCTTTGCACATACCTTTCCGATGACACAGAACTCATTACACACCTTCTTTGATTGAAAGAAAACTTTAAGGATGATTTCTGCCAAGCTTGAAGGGTCTAAAAAAGACCCAGGTGGAGTGAACAATGTCCTGATCTAGATGTATGTGATCATTCATGGCCCCCAAGCACCCTTCCAACTTGGCTGGCTTCCCCAAAGTAGAGCCAGGAGTGCTAGGAGATCATGCCTGCAGGGTGGCCTGTGACCACTGGTTACCCAGGCCCATGCTAGGATTAGGCTTCCTGCCACTCCCCTGACAAGACTTGGAACAAAGGGTCTTCCACCTGGGCCCAGACTGATTCCTTCTGCCCCCATAGCATTTAGGGCCAGGGATACAGCTCAGTTGATAGAGTGCTTGCCTCGCATGCACAAGGCCCTGGGTCAATCCCCAGCAACACACCCACACACAAAGGCATTTAGAAACCTGCTCCCCACCTCATCCCACCCAGCCACCTGCACATGAATCCTCATCTGGGAGTGGCCTTCTGACAGCCCACCCAAGACTCGGGACACCTTTTGAATGAGTGTACCCAGAGATAGGGCTTGTGGGGAGGACACCGTGAGCATGCAGTCACCACTACCTTCCTCTGCTCTTCCTGCCTTCAGGTGACACAATAGCTCCAAACAGAGGACCTACCAGTGTCCTCAGGTATCCGAGACACTGGCAGAAGGCCCACCACCTCCCCTGCCTCACAAAGGGACTGCTGTGGGGACAGCAAGGAGCCACAGAGGAGCTACCTGTCCTGGCGGGCTCAGGTTCTCATGGGTTCAATGAAGACATTCTGCTATAGAAGTGCAGCTTTTCTCTCCTGTGAAAAGGGACAGAGAGGGAACCTGTATTTTTTGTCCCCACTCTGGCATTGAAATCAAATGTCTTTTCCAGTGAAACTGGCACCGTGGCCTCCCATGCACCCACCCAGAGAGACTGAGAAGTTCTAAGGTCACCCTATTTGCAGAGGCGCTGCTGGTTTCGGTACCTGGGCTAGCTGTGTCTGCTCACGCACACGGGCCCCAGGCCCACTGGACAGCCTGCCTGGGCCCTGAACAAAGGGAATCATCTGCCCTCACGTCCTTCCCTCAGGCCCAACCATGGGAAAGCCAGGCTGTGGGAGAGCTATGTGTGTTCCCTATGAAAGGAGTCGTAAAGGCCCCAAGTATCTGCAAATCCATTTCTATCCGAAATGGCCTGCACCCCACAGCAGTAGTTCTCTAAGTGGGGTCCTGGGGTTGAAGCCACAGCATCTGGGAACCTGTCAAATGCAGACCTGCTGCCTGAGGCCCTGGGGAGGGCCCAGCATTTGCATTTTGAGGAGCCCCTGGGAAGATTCTCATGCACACTCAAGTTCAGGACCCACTGGCCTGAAAGGGCCTGGCTCTGGAGGAAGCCTGGAAGAAGCCTTCAGCAGAGCCAACACCACCTGCAGTTCTGTGGTAGGTGGAGCAGATGTTTGCAGCAGGTTTTCCTAACACAGGGCACCATCCCCTCAGAAGAAGCCCCTCTGGCCTGGCCTCCCAGGTGTCAAGGGCTGTGCACCTGGGTGCCTGCACTGCCTGCCTCCCCCACGCCACTGCGCACACACTGTGTGCCTGTCCTGGCTACCCCAGGAGCACTCACCATGCCAGGGGGCTCCGTGGATCCTGTCCTGAGCGCCATCTCTGGTGGGCCTGGAAGGAGGCCCAGTTAGCCTTGGGCTCCTACTCCGAGATTGACAGGTCATAATGGGTCAGCCAATGACCCTGGTCTAGAGGTCCTGAACTAGAATGGGAGCAATGGCTGTGCTGTACACGGGATGAAGGGCCCACACGAACTGTTCTGTCCCAAAGTGGCTGGCAGGAAGGAAACGACCTTAGCTGGGCCTCTGTTTAACTTGTCCTCCCCCAGGTCCTGGAGGAAGTTCCCCAGGGTGGCTGCCATGCAACTAGTTCTCAGGGTCCTGATGACAGCCACCCCAGCTGCTCCTGGGCCGCCGAGGGGGTGGCTAATCACCACCCAGGCTGGCAATGTGACGCCTTTCCTCCAGGAAATTGGTTCAGGAAAGCTCTGCAGCCAGGATCCAGTTGCCTGTTAAAGAGTAACTTACACCCCATATTACATTCGAGTCCAGGAGTAAATATCCAGGGGAAGTGTTTGTTTTAAGGGGTGAACAAAGCATCCTTTGTCCACGTTCTGTCAGCACTAGGCTTTGGTGGACAGGAACTGGCCAGTGGGGCCCCAGGGGAACTCACGTCTCCAGGCGCCCAGTTAACCAGTGCAGGGCAGGCTCATCCTACAGGCCTTTGCCCCCCTGGAGTGAAGGTTGACAGTGCGGGCAGCACCCTCTTCACGAGGCCAGAGGGGTCAGCCGCTCCTCCAGGACCCCACGGGGGAGGAGGTGGCATCAGGGGCATCTGTCTCCACTTGGCAGCAGCTCGTCTGTGGTTTCTTTGCTTGTCCGGAGGGAAGGTTCTAGTCACTTTGAGGGGGGTCCTGGAAGATCTCTGTCCCTCCCACCTCCCCTGGGGTCTTGCCTCTCCCTGAAACTCAGCCCTGGCTGGTCCTCAATCTCCCAGGGAGCTCTGCTGAAGCACTCTTTTTCTGGGCCCCACCTGGATGGCTGGAACCAATTCCTGGGAGTGGGAGTCTGGCTCTTGTGCATTTTTAACAAAAAGCTCCTCAAGCGGCTTCAAAATAATGTGAGAAGAGGGGAACTGGGAGGAGGAGAACTAAAGCAAGCTAAGCACCCACAGACCACTGATGAGCCCCTGGAGGTCCACTGTGCCTGCTTCCCCAGAGCTTGCTCTGCCTGCTTCCCCAGAGCTTGCTCTTAAACATCAGCGGTGCTTGGAATTTTATCAGTGTTCAATATTCCATAATGGAAGTTTTATCAGTGCTTCCCAAGAGGTCCTGCTGTGCAGACAGCCGCACCCAGTGAGTGGGATTGACAGGACAGGCTAGGGGCGGGGATGCAGGCTCAGACAGCCAGGGGCGCCTCCATACCCCAGGCCAGGGCCTGCTGTCCTTCCTTTGGAACCCAGGCAGGGCCCTGTGAAGTGAAACTTGGGGTCTGCATTTTATATTAAGAAGTCTGGGGCTGGGATTGTAGCTCAGTGGTAGAGCACTTGCCTCGCACGCGTGAGGCCCTGGGTTCGATCCTCAGCACCACATACAGAGCAATAAAATAAAGACATGGTGTCCATCTACAAAAAAATTATTTAAAAAAAAAAAAAAAGAAGTCTGTGGGCATGCAGGTGGCCTGGCTAGTCACATGTCCTGCTGAACAGGAGCCTAGGGCGGCAGGAGGGGAGTATAGGGGCTTCACAGGGGTGACTCGGACCCTCAGCTCAAGCTCAAGGCTCTGGGGGACCCAGAGCCTCTGCCCTGGGACCTGCCCTTTGTGGAAGGGAGTCACCTGCTGGGAGCAGCACCCTTTAGACACTGAGCACCTGTGGCTCTGTGAATGAGCCAATGGCCTCCAAGGAGCTGGAAACTAGGTGGTCAGGTGGGGCCCAGCCCTGGGAAATCAGGCCAAGGACACTGTACCAGGCCTGGCACTACAGACACACCCTTGCCTCACCCTAAGCATGTCCCCACCCCCTCCCAGGGGAGGGCCCTGGCCTCAGTCAGCCACACGCCAGGAACAGAGATAGGTCAGCGGAGGCCCCACGTTGGGGCCTTTGTGATCTCCAGCCTGCAGGCAGTGGGCCAGCCCATGTCAGAGGGAAGCCGCATTTAGGAGACCGGAGGCCACCTCCCAGAATCCCTCTTCCTCCTCTTCAAATGCATGCCCTAATTAGCACCTTGGCCAGCTGGACCTTCATGGGAGGCTCTGCAGGTCACACCCTTGGCCCACCCAGCACCCTATCTTTTCCAGCACGTGCCAGGCCCTGACCCTAGTCCTAGGAGACAGATACCCAGCACAGAGGCCACCCTAAACTGGTGCAGTGTGGGAGGACCAGCACTCTCCCATGGGCCCAGCTGGCACAGAAGTGGGCAAGGGCCTCATGTCCTGGAGGGCAGGGCCAGCTGGGTCATCACCCAGCTTGCACATATCTCCCAGGCCAGCAGAGGAGGCTCAGGGGAGCCTGGTGCCCAGAAGAGGGAGAGAATGTGGCTAGACAGTATCTATGTAACTTGCCGAGGTCCACCAGAGCACAGCGTCCTACCCCAGTGACACCTGGAGTCAACAGCATTCCCAAGACTCCCCTCCCCTCCCCCAGGCTCTGGCCCCTTTTGCTAGCGACTCCTTCCTCACCCAGACCCTGACCCTCACTCCGGCGGGTGGTGACCCTGAGCGAGTCACAGGATCTCTCAGAGCCTCAACTTCCTTATCCATAAAATGGTGTCACCATTCCTGTAGAGGACCTGCTGTAGACAGGATCCTCTGTGGCAGGGGCAGGTGGTAAAGCGGAGCTCTACATGCCCCAAGAGCCCCAAGATGCAGTTTGTAGAGAGGAAAGGCAAGTCACATGCCCAGACACACAGCAACACACTTGATTTAACACACACACACACACACACACACACACACAGCTAACGCTACAAACTTCCACAGGTATCTGCATACAGGTAAGCAATGCATGGGACAAAGTCTAGCAAAATAGACACCAAAACAAAACAAGGAATAGGGCAAGACAAAGGGAACTGATCAAGATAGACCAGATTTTATTCATAATGCTTTAATTTTTTTGAGACTGTGTTCAAGAATTACTGTCTGCTTTTAAATAAATAAAATAAATTTAAAAAATTTCAAATAGCACCTTCTTGATAGTGTGTGGGGAGAATGACACCCTGAGTCTAATGAGGGTCCCACCCCTCCTGCCCTGGCTCCTCTCATCTCCCTGCCTCCCTCAAGGTCACTTAACAAGAATGCACCGCCACCTTCTCTATGCTGGCCTCAGGCTAGACTCCAGATCAGAGAGAATTCCAAGTGGCCTGGCCTGGAGAGGCTCTACCCCTGTCTGAAGTTGCAAGAAGGCCTGAAAACCCAGCCCTGGTCACTGGTGACTAGCTCCAGTAAGTGTCTGGAGAAACTGGAAAACCCAGCTCTCTGGGCTGGGTTGTGGCTCAGTGTAGAGCACTTGCCTAGCATGTGTGAGGCACTGGGTTCGATCCTCAGCACTGCACATAAATAAATAAAAGGTCCATTGACAACTAAAAAAATATCAAAAGAAAGAGAGAAAACCCAGCTACCAGGTCTTCATGCCAAAAAACATGAATATTTCCTACAAAAAAGAAAATGTGTTAAATCAAAATTAACTAATCAGTCCAGTCCAGTGGTGCCAGCTCCAGAGGCTGAGGCAGGAGGATCGTGAGTTCAAAGCCAGCCTCAGCAACAATGAGGCACTAAGCAACTCAGTGAGACCCTGTCTCTAAATAAAATACAAAATAGGGCTGGGGATTGGCTCAGTGGTTGAGTGGCCCTGAGTTCAATCCCTGATACCAAAAAAAAAACAAAAACACTAATTAGACAGCAAAATGTACACCAAAACCAAAAAGAGGCCAGTGAAGAAGTATTCCAGCAACTAAGAAATAACAGCCAGGTATGATGGTGCATGCCTGTAATCCCAGAGACTCAGGAGCCTAAGGCAGGAGGATCACAGGGTTGAGGCCAGCCTCAGTAACTTAGCAAGGCCCTAAACAACTTAGTGAGACCCTGTCTCAAAATACAAAAATAAAAAAAGGGCTGGGGATGTGGCTCAGTGGTAGAGCACACCTAGGTTTATCCCCAATAACAGAAAGAAAAAAGAAAGAACAGGAAGAAGGTAAAGCGGAGGGCCTCTCCAAACACCTGGCCCACCAGCACCATGCTCCTAGGGCTACAGCCCAGAACTTGAGGCTGTGCTGAATGCCCTTCAGATGCATCTCACTGACCACAGTGCCCATGAGTTCTGCTGTTGGTCCTTCTCAAATGGACATCCAGGTCCCGCCCAAGGTACTTCCTCCAAATCTTCCTCAGGACCCAAACTCCCAGGCCTCACCAAGCCAGACGAGGATGCCCAAAATCTATACCTTTCTTTTGGGTGTGTTCAGCAAACACTCCTGGAAGACCTGCTCTGGGCCAGATGCCAAAATGCAGCACAGCCCAGGCTCCTGAGCTCCACATAGGCTGATGAGTTCCTTAGATCTGTCACCTTAGCCTGAAGGATCAGACCAAGGCCTGGGAGAAATGTGAGTGTAAACTCATATAACATACTCCCAGGAGGACACTGGGAAAAACATACTCCGGGGGCAACCTCCCATAAGACCCTGCCAGCTCCTGGGAGCATCCTGGGAGACTTTGTTCCCTGTAAACAGGCAGCAGGATTGTGCCTAGAGGGTCAGGCCCTGGAGAACAGAGCTGGGGCAGGGAACTGGGAAGGAGCGAGAAGACTGTCCAAGGCTTGGAATGGCCCCAGTAGAGGGCAGAGGAGGAAGCTTCCTAGGCAGGCAGGAAGGATGCTAGCAGTGTGCAGCGGGAGCCCAGGACCAAGGATGTTCCCTGGCAGACAGTAGGGACCCAGTGCCCTGGTGAGGATCTGAGCTCAGAAACAGGTGCCAGCCGAGGCCTAGCCAGGAAAGGAGACTGGTAGAACCAGGTTGAGTTTGCAAGATGCAGCATTCATGGACCTGCTCTGCCAGATGCTCCCCAGAGACACGCTGGGTAGTGGGCACCCAAGGACACCTCTGGTGCACCTGTGGGAGGTCTGGCTTGCAGGCAACCAAGTTAAGAAAGACAGCAGTCCACATTACCACCCAGGGTACTGCTGCTAAAGCAGTGACCTCTGTGCCAAGCACCAAGGCCAGGAATGCCTTTCTCAGGGCTCTGGCCAGGAAGTGGTGGTCACTTCCAGTTGGCCTTGTCCCTCAGTGGACTCATCCCTGGTGGACCTACTGTTTTGTTGGCCACACTCCCACACCAGCAGATCCCCTCAGCTAATACTTCCAGCAGCTCAGGAGATGGTAAGGTCATCATACCTACACTCTAGACTGGGAACTGAAGCTCAGAGACATTGAGTGACCTGTCCAAAGGCACAGAGCTTGTATCAGCAGAACCAAGCTACAGACCTCAGCAGGCCAAAATTCCAGCTCTTAGCACCAGGCAGGCCCAAAGAAAAAACACGCTGCCCCACCCCGAAGCAGTGTCAGAACAGGTGGTCTTGGCCCTGGCTCAGGCTGCTGGCCCTGTGGTCATTTCCCATCTCCAGTGACCCACCCCTCCCTGTCTGCACCTGTTGTCTGTGCCTCAGTGGGCTGTCTTATGTCAGAGAGAGGGACAGGCAGCCATGACACCACCCCAGGCTCCAGTCAAGCTCAGCCTGGTATGTGCACGCCGGGCAACTGAACTTCACTCCCCACAAGCTTCGGCCTCTCACCTGCAGGTGGGGTTGAAACATCATGTCAGCTGGTCATGGTGAGACCTCATGCAAGGAACTGAGCTGACCTGTATCCTTCAGGGCACACCTGCCTGAGATGGGCTGGAGAGCAGGCTTGGAGGTCAGTCTCAAGACTGGGGCCAGAGACATAGTTGCAATGAGAATTCCCCAGCAGGGCTCCTGCCCCCACAAGCTCAGGCTCAGAAGGACACAATGGGGGACCGAGCTATGCACAGGCAGCGCCCCGCCCCACAGGGAGAAGCTCTCCCTCTGAGCAGCAGCAGACCCTCCCACAGCTCCTGCTGGGCGGGACACTGGGCACAGCACCCCCTCCCCCCAGGTCCTCATGGAGTCCATCCTCTCCCAGTCATGCTCCACTGGGGCTGAAGACAAGTCAGACGCAATGATGATCCCAAGAGAACAAGGAGCAGGTGAGTCACCTGGGCCAGGAGAAGGAAGTGGGTTATTACCAGAACTGTCACTGCTGAGGCCCAGAGAGAGACAGCGTGACATCACAGCAGTGACCTCACAGGCAGAGACAGGAATAGGGGCCTGTGCTCCACTGTCTCCTGTCCACTCCCTGTGCCCTGGGCCTGCACTGAGCCCCAGGGCTGAGAGGACAGAGCTTACATCAGCAGAACCAGGACCAAGTGCCATGTCTAGGCTAATGTGGCTGGGCAGGAGGAGAGGACATGCAGCGGCCACCCTCAAGAACCGTGAACGGTCAGCACCACCTCCGGGCTGCGTGGGGGCTGCGGGCTGAGAAAGGTTGCACTTTCCCCCAGGAGGTGGCCTTACACAGCCTCAGTGTGGAATGAGGCACCTACTACAGCGGGTGCGAAGGGGGCTGAGTCATCCTGAAGCTGCCCTCAGGAGGCGGCCAAGGTCACTGTGCCAACATTGTCACTGGGGCGGTCAGGCTGGTGGCCTCCGGCATCTGGACACGGAAGCCCCGCCCCCACACTGGCTTATGTCTGGCCGCCCCCGCTGGGCTAGGGGCTATTACTGATTGTTTTTGAAGTGCTCTGCTGTCATTTTCTGGTTACAGAGGTGGTGCATGCTCACGATAAAGACCTTAAGCACTGAGTGGGTGGTGTTTTCAGCGTGGCCAGGATGAGGGGGTGACGCGCCCAATCACAATTTGCCAGTATCAGCATCAGCGTCCTTCTGGGGCACAGAGGCGCAGTGAACCCTGGCCCTTCCCAACCTGACACTGACCCATAATTCAGTATTTTCTTGACACCGTGGGGGCTGGGCAGGTGCAAGGCTACGAGTGGTGGGGTGGGACTGGCCCCCAGTCCCCAGGCTGCCCTGACCGCTCAGCATGCAGCCTATCTCGTTTCCCCAGATGCTTCCTGCTGCCAGGCCCGGAGTGGGTGAGGGCTGGGTTTCCCTGGCCACCGAGCGGAGCTCAGAGCTGCCCCATTACCCTGGTGCTTCCCGGGGCTGGGGAGTGGGGTCGAGGCCTGCGGCTGCACCCAGATGCTGTGGCGTGACTCAGCCCGGCACACTCCCCATAATGGATGCCCTCCTTCCTGCCGGGCTGTGGAGGCTGCCTCCCGCCAGGAAGGAAAACAGACTCTGCTTCTGCTTCCCATGTGGCTCGTGTCCAGCCGCAGTGTGAGTGGGTCATCGCTGACCAGGCCCCACTGAGCAGCATTCCTGATCCCTCTGTCCCAGACTGATGGTATTGGTGGCCTTGTTTCCCCCATGTACACAGAGGAGCTGGCAGGCTGGGGCCAGAATGTGGGGAGTGATCTTCCTGGGGCACACAGGGCACCCCAGGCTGTGGCTTGGCCCTCCCTCAGGCTACCTGGGGCTTTCCTGCTGCTCCAAGCCTGGGAGCCTGGACCCCCTGAGGGGCTTCCCACTGGCCTCTGAGGCCAGAGCCACTTCCATCACAATTGGGTAAACAAAACCAAAGCAGAAGCTCACAACAAACAAAAGGAAAACAAAGGGGAAAATTTCAAACCAGAGTTAGAAACCTGCAACTTTCCCAAAAGCTTCTATTTCATAGCACAACCTCTCCTGGCCCGCAGCCCCCACACAGCCCGGAGGTGGTGCTGACCGCTCACGGTTCTTGAGGGTGGCCGCTGCATGTCCTCTCCTCCTGCCCACCCGCATCAGCCTAGACACGGCACTTGGTCCTGGTTCTGCTGATGCAAGCTCTGTCCTCTCAGCCCTGGGCACAGGGAGTGGACAGGAGACAGTGGAGCACAGGACCCTAGGGAGCCAGGCAGGTGCTTCCTGTCTCTGCCTGTGAGGTCACTGCTGTGATGTCACTCTGTCTCTCTCTGGGCCTCAGCAGTGACAGTTCTGGTAATAACCCACTTCCTTCTCCCGGCCCAGGTGACTCACCTGCTCCTTGTTCTCTTGGGATCATCATTGTGTCTGACTCGCCTTCAGCCCCAGTGGAGCGTGACTGGGAGAGGATGGACTCCATGGGGACCTGGGGGCAGTGTCCGGCCCAGCAGGAGCTGTGGGAGGGTCTGCTGCTGCTCAGAGGGAGAGCTCTCCCTGTGGGGCGGGGCGCTGCGGGTGCACAGCTCCAGCCTGTGCTGTTTCGTGGAGTCAGGCAGGGGCTGGGATTTCCACTGGGTTACCAGGGAAACAGAGGTTCCAGGGATCCCAACTGTCTGATCAGGGGATAGTGAGAATGGAGCCCCAGCCTTCTGGTTCTGAACCTAGTGCCCTTCCGGGCCGACCAGGCTAAGGCCACAGCGAAGAGCTCCAAGTCCCTGCTGGACTGCAAGATGAACGCGGCAGCAACAGGGCAGGGCCAGCAAGCATGGCCCTGGCACAGTGTCTCTGAGCCCCCAGCCCTGCCAAGCCTTTATGGAGAGAAAAAAGGGCATGGCCAGCTGTGTAGGGACTGACTGCACGGAGCAGAGGGGTCCCGGCAACCCCGCATACATTGTCCCCAGCAGGGCAGCGGCCACCAGGGTGGAGGTCCGGGTGTGCAGCCATTTGCTCAAGCTTTCCTGCTTGAGGTCCCCAGTGGCCTGGCTTCTCCTACCTGCTCCTTGGAAGGCTGCTCCACGGGACCAGCCTGGATGGACTTAGAAGTCTGGGAAGCATGGGAGGTGGGGTTCCTGGCCCCACATTCTGGGCTGGCCCTTTGGTCTGGGGCTGGCTGGCCACCCTCATGAATCAGCACCCCACCACAGTGTCCAGCTGGGAAGGCCTCAGTGGCCCAGGAGGTACCCAGGGAGCACAGTGTGGAGGCTTAGGGGCACCCGGAGTGCCGATGGGGTGCCTGAGCCCCACCTCCAAGCAGGGGAGGGAAGAGGGATGCGGCAAGTCCAGGCTAGGACCCCTGGGGGCTCTATTTCATCCCCACTTCCAGCTTCCCCCCGTTCCGGGTACCTGGGAGCTCCCCAGGGCCCGCGTTCTGAGGAGCCAGAAGCAACCCACTGGTTTCTCACCCAAGCCTGATTCCCCTCTGGACAGAGCCAGGAAGTGTATGGCTCTGCCTGTCCCTAAAGGGAATGCTTCTGCTACAGGGTGGCCTCTGTTTCCTAGGGTGGACAGGGGTCAAATCCAGGATGCTGGGGGACCAGGGGCTCTGGAGCAGCCGCTGCCCACTTATCCTATCTGCCCTGTCCCTGTCCTCCTCTTAGCCCAGACTCATTCTCTCATGCCCTGAAAGCTCAGAGGCACAGGGAGGAAGGAAAGAGTAGCCCTGAGGAACTGGGAGGAAGCTGCTCGCTTTCTTGACAAAGAGCATTCTGACTGTTAATTCTTGGGCTCCAACCTTGGATCCGCAGGCCTCGCCCTGGCACCCAGTGGGCTGCTCCAGGCCTGGACAAAGCAGCAAATGCACCCTGTGTCTTCAGAGGTAGACAGGGCTCTAGGTGTGATGGTAACGAGAGACACAGCCTCCTGTACAGGTCATAGCCAAATGGAAGCCACCAGCACAGACATCAGCTCTGGTCAGGTCCCAGGAGGCTACCAGAAGGGTCTGAGGGGCCTCCAGGTTCTGATACTGCATCCTGGAGGTGGGGCCACCTCCAAGCAGGCCCACTCCCTGGGAGGCGCAACAGGCTCAGCACCCATACAAATGTTTTAATTTCTACAAAATCAGGAGAAAATAAGCTTTCGGACTTGGAAAATTGCTTCAATGTGTAGTGTTGATGTATGCATCTTTGCAAATAAAAATAGGAGAGGGCACTGGGCCCCACCAGAGCTGACTGAAAATCCAAACGGAGGCACTCCATGAAGTTCACTCCAGACTGAGCTACCTTGTTATCTGGCCTCCCAGGAAAGTGGAAGAGATAACAAGTAGGTTTCGCAAACAGACCAGTCTTAACCCGCATGATGATGACTTTCCCTCAGCTTTTTCTCTTACCAAAAAAAGCAATTCGATGTCCACCAGGTAGTTATTTCCCCGTTGTTGTCTCTGCTGGTCCCCTTATTACAAGGGAAGTGACCTCAAAATGACCAACCTGCTTTTTTTGTTGCTACTTTCGGCAGGACTTCTCTGTCTGTAAGCCAATCGCCTTGGCTGGAGCCACCCAGAACACTTATGCGATATTATGGAAAAGGTGTTGTCTGATTCTAGAATTGAAAATGAAGCCTAAGCTGTGTATGTGGGACAGTGCAGCAGCTGGCCGTTGGGGGGCCAGTCAGCATGTGTTTCTGAGAGGGCGCTGTTCATGGCCGACTGGCAGTCGACAGCACTGGTTGTCCTGAAGCTCCATGAGTGCCAGGCAGGATGTAGGGGTGCATGATCTCCTCAGGAAAACAAAAAAGAAAGAAAGGAAAGCCGGTACAGTCTTTACACTAAATGTGCTGTAATTTGGGGCTTTGACAATGCCAGTTCAGTTATGGTCCTGCCTCCAGGCTGCGGCCCTGAGGGCTCCGGGGCCCACGCCCAGTCACCTGCCCCTACCTGGCTGTGGGCCAACCCAGGAGGGGTTGCTGCTGTTAGAACTTCCCTTCTCCAGACCAGGTAATGCCCTCCATTTGCCCCTCGCCAGCAAGGAGCAGCTACAGCGGATGCACATGGCCTCCCCAAGTGCATACTTGTGGCTGCAGGCAGGGCAGGGTCTCCCCATCAGCTTTGGCTCTGCTACCCCCAAGGAAGCCCAGTAGAGACCAGTGTGGCCATGACCACTTTCAAGGTCAGCATTGCCAACCACAGCCTTGGTCATGCCTCAAGGATGTCCCTGAGCAGAGCCTCCAGGATGAGGTCTCCACCAGGCTCCCTGCTAGCTATGGGGGCGGGTGGGGGGTTCTTTGGGCCAAAGAACAGCCTCCTGTTCAAGTGCTGCTGCCTGCCCAGCCCATCTTCCCTCAGGAGCAGCTTTACTTGGCACTGACCCAGAGTGGGCTGTACCGGGGCTGTCCCCAGCTGGGTGGGGAGCACCTGAGGGCAGGTTGGGCCCCAGTGCCGATCCACACAGGCCCACACTGGGTGTCTGCGGGCCAGGGGACCCCACCTAGGCTGTCCCATGCTGCCGCGGGGCCCAAGAGTCACAACTTGGCGCACAAACAAAGTATTCAGCAGGAGCTCAGCCTGGGCAAGGCTGGGGGTGGGAGGCGGCTCCTGACACATCTGGAAAGCATCATCTCCTTGCAGATAGCACAGCCTGTTTGCTGGGGAGACGCGCACCGCCGCCCACACCCAGAGCCCACGGTCTTTGCACCTAAACTGTTCCCAGGGATGAGTCCTAGGGAGCGGGAGCCTGTGGCCCTTGGAGGCTGAACGCTCCCCCTACCCCGGGAATTTTCCACACCCACCTAGCTTATTCCAGAGGCTTCGGAGTGTTGAGTTTAGTCTGGAATGTGTCTGGGATGGTGTAGAATAAAGCTCCAGAAAACCAGCTCACATCTCTTGAGAATGACCTAAACTTTTTAGAGAATAATCTACCCTTTTCCCTCTGATTTGCAGAGCCACCTCTTTGTGGGTCAAGTTCTGTATGATTTTAGGTTTGATCCTAATCCCAAGAGCCAGGGCAAGAGCCAACCTGAGAGGCCAGCTGGGCCTCTGTGGGGAGTGTAGAGGCAGCAGAGCTGAGGGCGCTCAGAGGGCCTGTTCCTCCTCTCCTGGGAGAACCCTATGGGCAGGGTCTACTCTAGGGCAATGCGTCCGGCTTCCCAGTCATGGTCCAAAACAGACCCAGAGTCCTGTAGCAGGGCACAAGTGGTGCTGCCAGAGGCCTGGGGTCTCCTGTCTGAGTCCTCCTCAATTTCCTGGATTCTGGGAAGGCTCCAGTGGGGGTGGAGGACGGGGAGAGAAGGGGGCACAGGGGTGTGCCCATCCGGCAGCTCTGGCCGGCCCTTCCTGTGGGTGGAGTTTCTGGGTGGGTGTCTGGCTATCCGGAATCAGGGGCTGGCTGGCAGGAAGGCCCTAAAGGTCACAGAGCCCCAAGCCTCACTGAACAGCAGGAAACAAAGCCCAGGGATGGCCTGCAGTCACAGAGCAGAGCCACACAGGGAGGGTCCAGTGCTATTTGGGGAACAGCAGGCAGTGGCTGTGACTGGACCCAAGGGCTGGCTCTGACCATGTGGCCTGGGCCTTAGGCCCTCCCATCTGAGAGCTTTTGACTGACAACCCCCAAGGCTGGTCTTCCAGCTGACAAACTCTAGAGTGTCCGGCTATGCAGGGCTGGCTGTGCAGTCACCACTGAGCCAGGCCATGCTGCCCAGGGCGGCCCGGGGCCTGGGAGGCTGAGTGGCACACAGAAGGATAGGGCAGGTTTTGAGGCTTCAGTCTCAGGTTAGGGTCCAGTGCTGGGCTTGGGGAGGACAGGAAGTTGGGGAGATGCCAGATGGTTCCAGATGCCTCGGTGGGGGCCTGGTGGGGTCCCCTTGTGATGCTGGGCAGCTGGTGTTTCAGGCTGGGCCCTGGGGAGCAGGCAGATCTCAAAGGGCTGAATCTAAATGGAGATGGGCTTGGGTACTCAGGGGCTGAGCTAAGAGGACGTGGAGAGTGAGGGTCCCCAGGAACCTGAGAACAAAGCCCAGGCGAGAAGGCGGGGCCCTGTAGAGGAGACTGGGATAACGGCCTCCTCCTCCCATGTGGGCCTCCCAGTCACGTCCACCCCTCCAGCCAGCTGCCCCCCAGGACGCTGGAGCAGCAGAACTGCAGCAGCTGCCGGGCCTGTTGGGCCCTGGGCTTGATAGGACTGTCCTGGGCATGGGTGGCAGAGGGCCAGCTGCCTCTAGGGTCAGAGGAAGGAAGCGGGGCTTGAGTCTTGGGCTCCTGCACTAGGATGAGAAAGGCAACTGGGCATCCCTGTCTGCTGGGTGCCCATGGCAGGGGCACCCAACCAGACCTCTGGCCTGGCTGGGAAGAGGGGAGCACAGAGCTCACTCAGGAGCTCTGGCTGAGGGCAGAGTGGGCACCAACTGTTCCCTAGCCCCAGTGGATCTGCAGAAGGGGCACCTCTCCAAGGCATCCTGCCAAGCAGTAAAGCACAGACGCAGGCGACGTGTGCAGGTCTGGAAGCACCCTGCTGCGGCAGCGCTAGGCACACGTTCAAGCACATCCGCTAGTGAATTCCCACAACCCCAAAAGGGCCACCTCCCAGGGAGCCCCAGATGCTGAGAGGCCAGAGCCAGATAATGAACCCCTCTTTATTTCAGCTTTATCAGCTAAAAGTGATTTTACACAAAATAATGTGTCAGAGGTAATTGCTCCTGGGCACAGATCCCAAATTCCAGCCTGCAACCAAAGGCTAAATGTGTCCATTAATGATTAAGCCTCTGGAGCTGGTCCCAAGGGACGGAGCACAGGGAGCTGTCAGAGAGGAGACCCCCCCAAGTTCCTGGAGGGGGCCCAGCCCAGCCCTGCCCAACAGGAACCAGTTCTTGCCCAGTGGGGGCAGGAGGAAGCTTCTCCACCAAGGGAAAACTAAATATTGTCTAATTCCAGCACCTGCAATGGCAAACAGGGTTCCCTTTGTCTGCCATGGAGCAGGTCACGGTCATTGCCCAGGTGTCACCTGCCCCAGGTCAGGATGAAGGCCCAGGGAGTTTGGAGCAGAGGGGCTGGGCCTGCCCGCACTGTCTCCCTCTGCACCGAGAGCTGTTCTCTGGGAAGTTCTTAGATTGAAAGGGCTTGAGCCACGTACAAGAACAGCTGCATTGAGCAGGAGTGTGAGGAAACCCCGCTTAGCAACAGAGGCAAAAGCAGGCACCTGGGATCTCAAGTGGCTGTCCTCCAGGGATCAAGAGCTCCTGGACAGGAGGTGTCTGGGCTCCACCCAGCTCTGCTGCTTTGCAGCTGTGAAAGGCCCCTTCCCATCATGTCTCTTAGCCTGTTTCCTCATCTGTAACCTGGGCGCAGGGCACCTGACCCCACCATGGTCATGAGGCTCAGTGAGGCTATGCGTGCAGAACACCCAGCTGGCTTTGGCACCTGGCAGCATCCAGCACACAGTGGTTATGTTTACTTATGTTTACTACAATTATAATCCCAGCCGGGCGCGGTGGCTCACGCTTGTAATCCCAGCACTTAGGGAGGCTGAGACAGGAGAATCGTGAGTTCAAAGCCAGCCTCAGCAATGGTGAGGTGCTAAGCAACTCAGTGAGACCCTGTCTCTACATAAAACACAAAATAGGGCTGGGGATGTGGCTCAGTGGTCGAGTGCCCCTGAGTTCTATCTCCAGTACCCCCCCAAAAAATTATAATCCCGAGGCTCCGATCCTTGGCCAGATCCTTTTCCAGCCTCAGCCCTAGCGGGGTGGTGTGTATTTGCAGGTTGATATTGGACAGTGTTCACGTCCAGTGCTAGGGGCTGATGGGGGAGGCTGGGGGGACACCAGGAACCTGGACTTCCCCAGAGGGGATCAGGGCCGGGATGAAAGCCTGCATACTTTATATGCAGCAGCTTTATTGCTCTGTGACACACATGCCATCAAATGCACACTTTCGTGTAACTAGTGTATTTATTTAGGGGTGGGGGATTGAACCTGGACCTGAGCATGTAAAACACATGCTCTACCACTAAGTGGCCCCAGCCCCAAAATGTACTCTTTTTTTTTAAATGTTTTATTTTTTAGTTGTAGGTGACAGAATATCTTTATTTTATTTTTATGTGGTGCTGAGGATCGAACCCAGTGCCTTATGCGTGCTAGGCGAGCACGCTACCATTGCGCCATAATCCCAGCCCCCCAAAATGTACTCTTTGAAAGTGTACAGTCGGGTGGTTTCTAGCACATTCCCAAGGTTGCACAGATACTACCCATTCCATCATTTTCACCCCATACCTGTTAGCTGTCTGTCCCTCCCCTCCCCCACAGCCCTTGGCATCACTGACCTACTTTCTGCCTCTGTGAGTTTGCCCATTCTGGACAACTCATAGAAATGGGGCTAGACAAAATGCAAGGTTTTTAAAAATTACTTTTAAAATGCCTTTTTCCACTTAGCAGGTCTTCAAGGTTCATCCATGTTATGGACTGTATCAGAACTTTATTCCTTTTTATGACTGAATAATATTCCATTGTGTGGATAGACCACATGTTCTTCCATCGGTCACCTGGTGGATGTTCGGCTTGTTTTCCTTTGGGTCAACTGTGAATCATGCTACTGTGTTTACAGGTTTGTGTATGGATGTGTGTTTTCATTTCCCTTCATCATCCACCCAGGAGTAGAATTGCTGGGTCACATGGTAGAAAGAATATTAGTTACCCAAAAAAAAGAAAAAATAGAAGGAATAGAGGAAACTGTGTTTAATGTTAAAGTTTGGAGGGCAGCATAAGTCAGCTTGATTTCCAGAGCCGCTGTACATCAAGAGCCCACACACAGGCCCTGGGCCTCACCTGCACAGGGTGCTGGGAGCAGCCCAGCTCCTTCTTTCTACCTGGTGCCTGCAGGCTCCCCCGGGGAAACTTCCCGGTGACTGGCAGTGGTTCTGGAAACCTCCTTCCCCTACAACCAGCAGGGCTTGCAGCTCAGTGGCAGAGTGCTTGCCTAGCATGTGCAAGGTCCCTAGTTTGATCCCCAGTAGTGGAAAAACAAAACAAAACTAGGGACCTCCCTGGTGGTTTGTGGGAGGGGACGTGGATGAGATTTTCTTCATTCTTTCCCAGCTCAAAGAGAATGAAGGCCACCACTGGGAGGAAAGTTCACCATGGGTCTGGGAATCGAACCCAGGGACTCTTTACCACTGGGCCACATCCTCAGTCCTTTCTATTTTTTATTTGGAGACAGGGTCTCCCTAAGTTGCTAAGTTTGGCTTTGAACTTGCAATCCTCCTGCCTCAGCCTCTTTTTTTTTTTTTTTAGTTGTAGATGGACACAATGTCTTTATTTTATTGCTTTGTATGTGGTGCTGAGGATCGAACCCAGGGCCTCATGCATGCGAGGCAAGCTCTCTACTGCTGAGCTACAATCCCAGCCCCTGCCTCAGCCTGTTGACACCCTGAGTCTTGTAGAAGATCCTGCGGCTGGGCTGGGCCACAGGGGAGGTGGCCACTGTGGAGGTGACCTGTAGGTGACCATCAGTGATGCCATCTGTCCTCACATCCATCTGCCACCATGTCACAGGCTGTTTGGGAGAGGTAGAGGAGTGTAACTCGTCGGAGGTGAAGAAGTTAAACTGGGCTCCCCAAGGGCAAGAAGGGGTGAGGAGGAGGCTGAGCGGGGTCAGCAGCTGGGTAAGAGGTCTGGCTGGGTGCAGGCAGAAGTCAGGGTGGGGAGGGACAACTGGAGGGACATTGCCTCCAGGGTGGGAGGCTGGGAAAAGGGCCATGCTGCTAAAGAAGCCCAGGCTTTCCTTACATCCATGTCGTCCTTGTCACCCAGTCAAGGACACAGGATCAGAGGAGAAGGGATGGCTGCAGGCAGGGAAGGGACCCCAGGAAAAGAACAGCCGGACCCCTGGGCCAGAAAGAAGCCCCAGTGGGAAGGAAAGTGGCAGGCAGGAGGGACCTGGGCAGGCTGGCCCCAGAGCTCGCGGCGGAGGCGTGACCTAGCCAGCGACCCCGCAGGCCCTGGACGCCCTAATGCAAACCCAGACCTGCATCCTGCTGGCCCCCGCAGCCTGCAGGATGGTGTGTCCAGCGGCCTATGGTTGAGACTTTCCACCCACCCCCACCCAGTATGTCCTCACCTCATCCTGTCCCCGCAGAGAGGGGACACTTCCTCACCTCATGGTACTCCCTGCTTGGGACATTTACCAACACCTGGGAGGGGCCTGCCAGGCTGGACTCTGCCTGAGCGTGGTGTCAGGGTGTGGCCACCAGGACAATAGGAAAGGGTTCAGGAATGAGGAGGCCCGGTCCTGCCATGGCCTGCCCTGAGAGGCACTTTCTACCCCGAAAGAGGCTCTGTCTGAGGGGTGGTCTGCTCAAGGCCCCTCGCCTGGAAACCTCTGGACAGGAAGCCCTGAGCCACGGAGCCAGGAACAATTGTGAACAGGGCATGAACACCAGCCACAGCTGCCCCACACACCTGGATTACTGCTCCATTAATAGTGATCCCAGGAGGACGTGGCTGGGAAAGATGGTCACAGAGCCAGCAGGCGGTCAAGGCCAGCCAAGGGCATGGGGTGGATGTGCTCAGAGGTCCCGCTAGACAGCCATGGAGGACAAGGAGGGCAGTCACAGGGCAAAGGTGGCCAGAGAATGGCACCCAGAATGAGGCCGCGTACCCTCCTCTGGCAACCTCCTGGCTATTCTGACCAAGGCCAGACCTTGCCAGGGAGGACCTCTGAGTCCAGGCCTGGGGGGACATCAGCAGGTGGAGCCTCAGAGCGCCATACCTGGGGCAGGGGCAGCACTGCCTCTTCCTCCCTGCGGAACCTTGAGGAGCGAGGCTGGGGAGACTGGAATGCAGGAGAAGGAGGCCAGGCTTTATCCTGTGGGCAATCAGGAGCCGGAGCCTCACAGGATGGCCCGATCAGATCTGTGGGCAGGCCACTGTGCGGACATTCAGGAAGAGTACAACAGGGACAGGAAGCCCAGAGAACGGCACTGATGTCCACAGAGCGGGGGACAGGGGCCGGGGCGGGGCGGGACCAGGAGGGCTTGGCAGAGGGGCTGGAGTCTAGGGAAAGCTAAGCCCTCAGGCATGCACCCCAGGGTGCCTCGCAGGACATGGGGGGAAGCAGTGTGCCATTGTAGGTCTCCGGGTCCCCTCCCTCTCCCTAGAGACCCCCAGAGGGGTGCCACTGGACCTCCCAGCGTCCTCTGTGGAGAGTGCCCACCTGCCATGCTCCCTGCTTCCCACACTGCCACACACCCAGACACTGGAGCTCTGGGCAGAGCAGGCTGGGCAGCTGTGTCCCCAGCTTGCCCCTGCTGGCCTGAAAACCAGCCTGGACTTCAGCTCCTGTTGCCTTCTGGAATGCAGATTCTGCCCGTGGCCAGCCAAGGGTACGGCTGAGCTCCGCCGTTGCCTGGCCTGCTGCTTCCCACGCCACCCATCTTGCAGCACCGTGGGGCCAGCCTCCTGACCTCCCTGGCCTTGGCTCCCCCATGTGCAAAAGGAGGGGGGCTGGAGGTCTCGGCACCTTCACCCTCCGGAGCACCAGGCCCTTGCACAGTGCTGCTGTCACAGAGAGGTCAGAGGGGAAGGACAGACGTGCGCAGGGAAGGTGGCTTAGGTGACCAGGGAGCACAGAAGGGGCAGGAGAGGGAGGGCAGGGACAGAAAGTTGGTGCTCGAGGCTGGGGTGAGGCAGAACTGGAGGTATGGCCCCTGCTCTCCCCCAGGCATGAGCACCTAATGCTGGCTCCTGCCCGTAGGCATGGTTGCTGAAGGAATTAAATTGTCATTAGTGGCAGCTGCCAGTACATAACCACCAATAGGTGTGAGTTTCCGAGGCCTGTCCTGCTGTAACCTGCACCTGGCTTTGAGGTGTGTCTCATTATTTCCAATTCACGAATGAGCAGACTGAGGGTCAGAATGGTCTAAGTCACTGCCAGTGAGAAGCCACACAGGGTAGAGCGGCAGTGTTGGCTCTGGGGCCCAGTGAGGGCAGGTTGTTGAGGACGCGTCCCTGCAGCTGTGGCAGCTGGGCATCTGATCCAGAGCCTTGGGGCAGCCCAGTCCTGGGGATCCTGAGAGTGAAGCCCTTGGCGATCCCCCGCATGGCGGATCCTCGGGGCCAGCCTCCCCTCGCTCTAGCCTGCCCTGTTTGGAGCAAAAATTGTGGGCCAGGCTGAGATCCCCAAACCTAAGTGGATCAGGGACAGCTTCTTGGAGGAGGGAGGACCTGAGCTGAGCCTTGAAGGCCAAAATGATTTTAACTGAAGAAGACAGAGGCCAAGACACCACAGGGCCAGCCAGGCGGGAGTGAAGGGGAGCAGGGGAGGCTCTGGGGCCTGAAGAGGGAGTGATAAGCCCGAGGCTGGAGGTGGACAGAGCCCAGGAGCTGGAGTGGAGGCTACTGGGAGTAGGAGCCACAAGCTAAGGAGCAGGACACAGGCCCCTCTAGCATGTAGCCCTTGGGACCCTGGAGATCACGTGTGTGGGAGACTCTGTAGCAGACTTTGGGGAGACCTTGGCAGGGTCATGACCTCCAAGACCATGCCCACACTGCCTACAGGACCAGCCCTCTTGGGCTGCACTGTTATTACCTAGCTGCCACCAAGCCTGGTGCCTGCCAGGAGGCAGGGAGTTAGGGTCTAAGGGCCTGCTCCAGGGTGTCCCAGAGGAGTCCCATCCACTGGCCTGTCCTCATAGCGGCCAGTGAAGGAGACACGCACCCCTGACAGCCACGTCTGAGAGCTCCCAGATGGATTGCTGTTCCCAGACCGCAGGCCTCATGCAGAGCCTGCAGCCCCCGTGAGACTGCGTCCCCCGCCCGCCTCGCGCCTGGCACTGCCTGGCGCACTGTTCCACCAGGCCCTGGCCAGGCTGCTCTGCCGGTGGGACTGCCAGCACAGCCGCAGCTGCCCTCAGGTCAGGGAGCCCCTGGAGCTGAGCCAGGCTGTGTGACCTCAGGCATCTCTGTGCCTGTTACCTCCTCTGTTGGGTGGGATGGCAGCTGTGCCCACTCAGAGGCCCCAGTGAGGGGGAGGAGGTCGTGTGTGTAAAAGCACCCCAGGGAGCCAGCAGATGGGGAGATAGGAGGCATTCAGCCGCACACAGCCCGTCGGGGTCGCCTGAAGCCCACCAGCCTCCAGGAGGCCACCAAGTGGTAGGGGTACCTGCCCAGAAGGCGCCCGGGGGAGTGTTCTGGAACACAGGCCACGCTGCCTCCCTCAGTGGCCTCCTCGCTTCTCCAGGTACAGCCCTGCTTCCTCCACCTTTGGCGGAGCCTGGTGGGTCTCCTGTCCCCCTCGGTCCCTGAGTGTACCCTGGGCTTGGGAGATAGGCCGGGCCACAGGACCCGCAGTGGTACTAGCACCAGATGTGGCCTGTGAGCCCAGGGCAGGTTGCCTGCACCGTCCTGTCCTGAGGCCTGTGCTGCTTGCCAGGGTGCCCAGTCGGAGCCCTCTGCAGCCTGTGCTTAGCCTGGAGCTGTGAGGTGCCCCCATCCATTCTACAGTGCCACCCTAGGCTGCTTCCTCCGGATGTGGCATTGGCTCTGGAAGACTCCAGGAAAGAGGAGCAAGTTCCAAGTTCCCCTCAGCAGCCCAAAAAGCACTTGGCAGGTAGCTCAGCCTCACACCAGAGGCCTAATTACAGAAGCACTATACCAGGGCCTCCCAGCAAAAGGCTTGCCGGGGCAGGGGCTTACCACCACCATCTCAAAAACCCAGCCAGGGGCATGCGAACGGTTAGAGCCACAGGCTCTGCGGTCAGTGGCTGACATTCAAGTCCCCACCCCACCACTTAGCAGCTGTGTGGCCCCAGGCAAATTGCTCAACCTCTCTGATTTTGTCCACTCATCTAAAAAGTGGGGGTGACAATTGTGGTATCTTCTTCTGGGGGTGGTTACAAGGGTTAACCAAGTTGGCAAGGGACTGGAAGGGAGCCTGATCCCCAGGCAAGGTAACAACCACCTTCTGGAGGAGGGAGACAGGGTTGAAAAAGGGCAAGGGGCCTGGTCACGGTGGACAGAGGGGCCTACTGTCTTCCGGAATTCCACAGCAGTGAGCTCTGGCAGGCCCACGGGGCAGAGACAGGGAGCAGAGCGCGTGGGAAGGCAAAGCACTTTTCAAAGGCAAAAGGGAGCCAGGGTGACGGGCTGGGTCTGAGGACCCTGGCCCCCTGCGGGAAGAAAGCCCACGAGCTCCTTCATTCGCCCACCTTCTGTTCGTCCAGTGCGTTGGCTGAGCACTGGCTGTGCTGTCCCGGGGGCTGGGGGTTTCTGCCTGGTGGAGCAGCTCCTGGACGAGAGGCCGACGTTCGACCATGCACAGGAGGCTCCCTGAGTGCCCCCAGGTTGGTTCTGCAAGGAAAGGGCAAAGGCAAGGACGTGCCCCGGCCGAAGGGGCTTTGCCCCTGAGCTGCCATTTGCACAGAGACCTGACGGAGGGGAAGGAGAGCCCGTGCCAGGCTGGCTTCAGGGACAGCATGGTGACAGGACCCATGCTAAGGAGGGCCCACCTGGGCCTGTGCGTGGCAGGCGCACCTCACATCCTTGACCACTGGATTACGGAATTCGTGTTTTGTAAGCGAATCCGGTGGGTGCTGCAGCATGCCCTGGGGGTTGGAGCCCCAGATGCTGAGTGGCCTCTTTCCACTGGCTGTCCTGCCCCAGGTGACAGAGCCACAGTGTGGCAGGTGGATGAGTTGGTGAGGTGTCTAGCCCACCTCCTGTCCAGGTACTGCTCCTGTCCGAGTACTGCGCAACCCTGGGGTTGAGCGCGGGTGGCGGTGGCTTCCTGGCCCCGAGGCAGGGTACTCAGTACTTGTGTGCATCACGCTGTGCCAAAGCCCAGGTGGAATGGCCACATGCAGGGCGGCTTTGCTCTGCAACAGCACTCTGCAGAACCCGCCTGGTCCTGGGCATGCTCACCAATCCCTTCTGAGGACAGTGCTCCCATAACCTGACCACCTTGCACAGGCCGCCTTTTAAGTCCTACCACCTCACCACGCACACTGAGACAAGCTT
Source organism: Geosciurus inauris (assembly GCA_004024805.1). Classification (NCBI taxonomy): domain Eukaryota; kingdom Metazoa; phylum Chordata; class Mammalia; order Rodentia; family Sciuridae; genus Geosciurus; species Geosciurus inauris. The sequence goes on along the minus strand of PVHX01000385.1, from coordinate 229,599 downwards.
CCAGAAACCCTGGGACACACTCAAACCACATCCAAACCACAGCAAGGCTGACGCTGGCTCGACCCATGGTGGTAGCACTGGCGTTGGTGAGAACAGGGACATCGAAGGTAAACTGAAGGTCCTTCCAGGTAGACTGAGGTAGGGGGTGAGATAAGGGGAATCCAAGGAGGATTCCCAGGTTTTTGGCCTTAGCACACGGAAAGATGCAGGTGCCCCAACTGATGTGAGGAAGGCTGGGGAGAAGCATGGGTGGGCAGTAAATCTGCCACCGCAACGAGTGTCTGCGACCATGGTGGCTTAGAACCAACTGTGCACAGTTGTTCTCATGCAGTTCTGAAGGACAGAAATCAGACATTGGTCTCACTGGTCTAAAGCCAAGGAGTCGCAGGGCCGGTTCCTTCTGGAGAAGCTGTGTCTTTTCCAGCTCTGGGAGGCCCCTTGCATCCTGTGACTTTTGACCCCTTCTTCTCACCCCTCCAGCCACTTCCTTCCATTGCCACGCTTCCTCCTGTGACCTTCTCACCTTCCTCTTATGAGAATGCATGAGATGGCAGGTAGCACCCACTTGGATGATTCAGGATCCTCCCCCTTCTCAAGATCCTTGACTTACCCACATCCACAAGTCTTCTTTTGCCAAATAAAATTGCAGCCCTAGATTCTAGGGATGTGCTTATCTTCTCAGCTGACCACAGGGGTGAGAAATAGGAATTTAGATTTATTAATCCAAGATGCCTTTTGGACACACAAGTAGAGATGTCAAGAAGGCAGTTAGATAAAGGAGTCTGGAGTTTCCTGGAGAGGTCAGGTGGAAACGTGCATCTGGGAGTCATGAATATATAAACAGCATTCAGAGCCAGGAAGCTGGACACGATCTTCTCAGGATTGTCATTCCCAAAAATTGGAACCAAAAGGCAGAGAGATAAAAACTGGGGGAGAAAAAATAAAATTGAATGAATTGGTAGAATGAAAATGTGCATGTCAGATTACACAAAGAAAACAGAAGAAATGAGATTATCAAAGAAGATTTTAAGAAATATTCCTAAAGCCAGGTTGTGGTAGCAAAGGGTGTAATCCCAGCCTCAAGAGGCTGAAGCAGGAGGCCAGGTCCAATCCCTAGGACCACAAAAATATAAAAAAGGGCTGGGGGGGCTGGGATTATGGCGCAGTGGTAGCATGCTCGCCTAGCACGCATAAGGCACTGGGTTCAATCCTCAGCACCACATAAAAATCAAAAATAAAGATATTCTGTCACCTACAATTAAAAAATAAACATTTAAAAAAAAAAAAGGGCTGGGGATGCAGCTTTGTGATAGATCACCCTGGGTTCTATCCCCATTCCCAGAAAAGAAAAAAATCTAAGAACAGAACTGCCTTATAAGCAAGAGGCAAGAAAAATTCCACCACACAGCAGACTCGGGAACAGCTCAGTCAGCTTGCAGCAGGTATTAACTCCTGGAAGAACAGAGTAGAGAAGATGTCATCGTAACAAGAACATTTTACAATAATTAAATATGTATATTCCTTAAAACTCGCCTTCTGCAAAACACATTCACTAAAAATGCAGAGCTTATGGGGAAAAGTGGTTTAGACTGCTCAAAACTCAGGGAACATTTTTTTTTTAATATTTATTTTTTAGTTGTAGGTGGACACAATAGCTTTATTTTATTTGTATGTGGTGCTGAGGATCGAACCCAGTGCCTCCCACGTGCTAGGCGAGCACGCCACCACTGCGCCATAACCCCAGCCCCAGGGAACATTTTATAAAGGGATATTGAAGTATAATTTACATACAATAAAATTCCCCATTGTGAAGTGTGTGATTTGGTGAGTTTTGAGAAATGTACGTAGTCCCACAAGCACCGCCGCTATCAGGACTGAGAAGCATTTCCTTACCCCTCAAGACCTCCCTCATAACCCCTGTAGCTATCCCCCACCCTCCACCACCATGTCTCTGTGGTGCTGGCTCCAGTGTCCCGGGAAGGATACCCACAGCACATGGCTTTTGTGTCTGGCTCCTTTTACTTGGCCTGACATTCTTGGATGCCCAGTTTTCTGCGCTGGTCAGTTTGTTCCTTGTTAGGCTGTTGTATTCTGTCATCCAGCTGTTCCACACTCACCAGCTGAATGGACCTGGCAGTATTTCCAACTGGGGGATATTATGGTTGATGCTGCTATGAACATCCACATTCAGGGCTATAAGTGAACATGTTTTCATTTCTCAAAGGCAAATGGCTGGAATTGGACTGCACACACACACACACACAAATTTCATAATACAAAACTGCTTCCCGAAGTAACTGAGCTCCCACCGGTGTCTCAGTGTCTGGGAGTTCCAGGCACGTGGCTCCGCAGCTGATGTTGTGGTCTTATTCATTTCAGACTTTACAGCAGGAGTGAGACCCAGTGACGAGCTTCTCATGTGCTGATGTGTCATTTATATCTCTGCTGAAGCATCTGTTCAAGTTCTTTTGCTTATTTTTATTGGGTTGTTTGTCTTACTATTGAGTTATGAGTGTCCCTTATATGTTCTGGATACAAAATCTTTATTAGGTTTATGTTTTGCATCTTGGAACTTTGTAACCAGAGTCCTCATAAAAAGCAACAATGATACCAATAAAAACACTAACATAGTCATTTCTCTTCTGCATTATTACAAATATTGCAACTGGTTGTTTTTCCTCCTGGGACATGTAGATCCTTGAAGACATTTACCTCTAAAAGAGACCAGTTTCATCAACATTAAAAACACCAGCCCGAGGTAGTTTTCTTTATCAATCAAAAAATTCACATGATGTTTTAGCATGGGGGGGTCCCTTGCGCCCTTAGGAAGCTTCCTCACCTGCATGCTCAGCTTCTCCAGAGTGAAGGGTGGGGGGGCATGGTTCTCCCTACACTCTCCTGCTAGGGAAGGGCTTTTTTGAGGGTTTTCAGCTTGCCTTTTTAAAAAGCTCTTCATTTATTGCAAAATTAAAATGTTTAATTGTTGGGCTACTTGCTCCTGCTGGCTTCAAAACATGCTGGGAGAAACTGCATGTGAACAACTTGCCTTCCCAGTGACAAGGACCTTGCTCCCTGCTTGCCAATCACCTGCGAGCTAATTTGCATGAACAAAGCCCTCGCTGCAGCAAGAGGGTCTGGATACAGTTGGCATCAGCAGTGAACAGTACTTGCTGGGCACAGTGCTGGAATCCTGAATGTCATTTTACCAAACCTATGACATAAGCGTCATGAAAGGGCAAACGTGGGTTTGGAAGAGAGTGAGGAGAGAGCCAGCTCCTCAATGCCGTGGCGGGGAGCCATTGATTACACTTCAATGGAGAAAACAAGAAGTCACAGTGTAAGCACAATATTTAGAAATACAAATACAAAACAAACACACAAAACCTAACAGAACTGGAAGCGGTTGTCCCTGGGGCATGTGACTCAGGGATGGGTCTGAGCCTGTTGTTTCTTACTGGAAGCCCACATACTATTTGTCTGCTTAAAATGAAATACACAGAAACAACCAAATATAAGTGCCATGTAATCCAGCAATGTTACTCCTTTGGTATTTTCCCAAGTGTCTAGAAAACTTATGTCCACACTAAAACCTGCACATGGACCCTTATAAGGCTTTATTCAAAATGGCAACACTTGGAAGCAATTGAGTCGTCCTTTAACGTGAATGCATAAATCAACTGTGGTGCCTGCAGAGAAGGGAATACATTCAGTGCTAAAAAGAAATGAGCCACTGGGCTGGGGTGGTGGCTCAGTGGTAGAGTGTTTGCCTAGCATGTGTGAGGCTCTGGGTTCCATCCTTAGCACCACAGAAAAATAAGTAAACAAAATAAAGGCATTGCATCCATCCACAACTAAAAAGAAAAAGAAAAAGAAATGAGCCACAGATATACACGGAGGAAACTTCACTGCAGATTTCTCTCTGAAATGAAGCCAGTCTGCAAAGGCTCTAGGCTGTGATTTCAGCAATTTGACATTCTGGAAAAGGAAAAACCATGGGAAATTAAGGGAACCCAGGATGGCGGGGCTGGGGAAGGGACGGGTGCACAGGAGAGCAGAGGACATTTTGGTAGTGAAACTCAAAATGTCCTCAGTGAGGCTGCAGTGGTGGATACATGTTGGTGCGCATTTGTCCAAACCCACAGAATGCACAGCACCAAGAGTGACCCCTCATGCAAGCCAAGGATCAAGCCAAGGATTCTGGGTGACCGTGACGTATTTGTGTGGGCTCGCCAACTGTAGCAAAGGCCCCCTCTGGGGCCTGTTGGTGATGGGGAAGCAGGGATGCATGGGAACTCTCCATACCTGCCCCCTGATTTTGCCGTAAGCCTGAAACTGCTCTAAAAAATAAAGCCTGTGAGAGTATTTTTAAAAAATCAAGTACACAGATTATTTTGATAAAAATACAAATCAATGAATTATTTTAAACATAAAAATGTTGGATATTTTGTCCAAGCAACTACTTTTGTGTTTGGATGTTTGAACTGGAATTTTTAAAAATATTTTTTAGTTATACATGGACACAGTGTCTTTCTTTGGTTTATTTTTATGTGGTGCTGAGGATTGACCCCAGTGCCTCACGAGTGCGAGGAAAACGCTGTGCCACTGAGCCACAACCTCAGCCCCTGAACTGGAATTTGAATTCAAATCTTTCTGGCTCCAATTACTATGTTACCAGTAAAGAAGATCAGAAGCCAGTTTGGAGGAGACAAAAAGCAATGATGTGGGGCTGGAATTGTGGCTCAGTGGGAGAGCACTTGCCTCACATGCTTGGGGCACTGGGTTCGATCCTCAGCACCAGGTAAAATAAATTGTGTTCATCTAAAAAAATAATTTAAAAAAAGATATTGTGTCCATCTACAACTATAAAAAATATTTTTAAAAAAAGCAATGATGTGCTACAATGTACGTCTGTGTATGTGTGTGTGCGTGCGTGCTCGCTCAGAGGTAGAGAGAGAGGGAGAGAGAATAAGAGAGAGAGAACTCTGGCCCATGTCCAAGATCAACGCTCTCCACAAAGCCCCCATGGGTTTGAGTGTGTCCATCCCTCCTTCATCTAAACAGCCCTGCAGGCTAAGGGCTTGGCAGTCTCCCTCCAGTGTCTAGGAGCTACACGCAGCACCCTCCTTGTTCACGTCAGAGGAGTTTGCTGAGCTTCTCCAGAATTGTCTCAGGCACCTCGGTAGGAATTGCACACTCAGTTTCATTAGCTCTAAATACCAAGAGAGCCAATCCTGCCGCCAGCTGCCTTCTTTGGTGTTGGCACAGAAGACAGATCACCCTGTTCCCAACTGTGCTCGTTTATGTGGGGGAGGCCAGTGTGGGCAATCAGGGAAGATGCTGTTGTTCAGCTGGTGGGGGTGTCTCAAGGTCAGGCTGGGGTGCCAGAGTACCCAAGGTTGCAGGTCAGTGGATACATGTGGTGGCTGGAGACCCGGGACCCTCCTGGCCAGGCATCAACATCCCACCCAGCAAATGCCTCTGTGGCTTTTGCTGTGGAGCACGCACACCATCATTATGTGTAATTCTGACAAAAATCCTCAAGGTAGGCATGATGATAATGACGATGATTTTCACCATTTTTCAAATGAGCAAAGTGAAACACAGAAACATTATCCAACCTGCCCAGAACAGCACAGCCCAAACTAAGTAGCAGGTGGTCTAGCTCCCCAGTCCAAGATCACAGGTACCATGTGAAAGCACATTTTGGTAACTTCCTTCTTTCCTCCCCCTCCCTCCCTCCCTCCTTCCTTCCTTCCTTTTCTTCAGTGCTAGGGTTGAACCCAGGGCTTCCCACCTTCCAGGCAAGCTCTCTACTACTGAGCCACATCCCCAGCCCTTTTTACTTTTTTTTAAATTTTGGGACAGTGTCTCACTAAGTTGCCTAGGCTGACCTGGAACTTAGGATCCTCCTGCCTCATCCTCCTGAGTAGCTGGGATTACAGGTGCACATCACCATGGGCAGCTACATTTTGATAACTTCTTGCTACAAAATATGCACATAGTTATTGCAAAATGGATCCTGAGCTCATAAAATGGGACACGTGTGCCTTGAAAGGTGCAGGATTCATAGCAGAACTGGATTAAAATCTTGGCCTCTCACTCCAGCTGAGACCTCCAAAGCCTCCTCCTCCTTTGTAACAAAGGGGAAATGTTATCTGTTTCGCAGGATGTAGAGACTGGCAAATAAAATCTGTCAAAACACCTGGGAACAATACAATTTTTAAACTCAAGGTTAAATTTCAACATAAGAAATTAAGAGCACCTCAGAGGTGGCCTGAATTTCGTGTCTGGAAAGCACACCCCACACAGACCAGGCAAGAGACCCCAGCCCAGGGAATGCAGGAAGGTCACGGAAGCACCGAGGAGGATGGCTTTGTTACATTTTATGAGACAGAGGATGGAATCGGCACTGCAGCTTGGGACAGTGGAGAGACACTGTCCTTGGGAGCAGGAGCCAAGGTTGTCCTGGATGCAGATGGCCAGCTGGAATGCAGAGGGCAGGGCAGGAAGCCAGTATGCCGGCCAGTCCCTTCTCCCCAGCTATGGACACCTGTGACAGGCGGAAGAGCAGAGTTCCAGGTGGGATGGAAGAACAGGGAACTCCTGCAGAGTTGGGTGCCCACTCTGGGCATCACAGGAGGCGAGCACTGGAGTTGGGTGGGACAGAGCCTGGGAGCGCGCAGGGGAACCAGCAGCGGCTAGGCGAGGACCAGAAACAGTTCAGTGTGGTTGAATGGGGCTGTGCCGGCACCTCCTGCCACTTGGTTACATGCAAGGGAGCCAGGATCAACGTCAAGGGGTGAGTCCTCAGGGAGGTGGTTGGTCAGCTTCAGAGGTGTCCTCTCCCTTTGGGTCTCCCCCAAACGCCTGCATTTTCCATTCACTTGCTATCCACCTCCCAGCTGACCCTTCCCCAACTTTCACAAAACAACCGGTAAGGTTCCTGGGAGAAGGTGCTGGGAAGGCCCCGTGGCTGCCCCAGCCCTGCGGATCCTCTGCGCATTCATTCATTCGATGGAGGGTCACTTACTGAGGGCCTTCCCTGTGCCCAGAGCCATTCCAAGTGCTTGTGATGCAGACGTCCTTGCCCTCCTGGGGCTTCCATTCTGAGAGGAGGAGCAAGAGGCAATACACACTGAAGCTTTGAGTGAGGAGTTGTATCAGAAGGCACCAGGCGTTATGGCAAAGCAGAGCCAGCAGCCATCACTGTGAGGACTACGCCTGGGCCCCTGCATCCTGTCGGAGTGGCCTCCCTCAGCCCTCAGGGGCTGCCAGATGGATGGGGTGACGACAGTGTTTCCTAAAGTGCAGTCCCTGGATCACTTTCCGGCACCCTGCCTCCCAGTACTTCTGAATTCTGCAGATAGAGAGCATGGCAGTCCAACTGGCCAGATGTGGGGGTTGGCAGGTAAGGCTACCAGGTATGGCTGCTCTGTAACAGGCATGGATGGGACCATGGTAGGATCTTGGCAAACTAGTAATGCATTTTTGATTCTTGTTAAAAATGCAGTTCTTTTATGGACCAAGAAGGCTCTGGCTTGGGAATTCATTTTTGGAAGCTTATCCTACAGAAATCCCCTAAAACAAAACCCGGCTTGCTCAGACGTCTCCTGCCACCCCTGTGCTGGGGTCTGGTCCTCCTCGGCAGATCTCAGCTCCTCTCTGCTCTCCAGGACTGCACCCACAGGGTGCTGACCTTCAAACTCAGGCTCAAGAGTTACCCCAGTAGGAGGTCGGGAAAATCAATCTGACTTCTCCCTGGGGGGTCGCTTCCAACCCGCTGTTTGGTTTGAGCAAAGGTCCCTGCTCTCAAGGTCAGGCCTCCTCTGGATAACGCTGCTCTTTCACTGCTTGGAGATGTCCCATCCCTCTCCCTCCAGCCTAGGGGGTGAAACCAGTCCCCATAATGCCGGCTTCAGCGCCCCACACCCTCCCGTGGTCCCCGACTTCTGTAAGCAGTAGCCCTTTGTAAATAACCCTCCTGGAATTTCCCTAATTTGCGGAAGCCATCTGTTTCCCACGGGACCCTGACTGATGTGACAGCATCGAGAATAACAGAGGATACTGGAAGCACCTGAGGCGGCGCGCGGGGAGGGGGTGGGTTAGGTGACTCGCAAAGCTGGCTGTTGGGGGCTGGGGTTATGGCGCAGTGGTAGCGTGCTCGCCTAGCACGCATGAAGCACTGGGTTCGATCCTCAGCACCACATAAAAATAAAATACTCTGCCTACAACTAAAAAATAAATATTAAAAAAAAAAAAAAAGCTGGCTGTTGGGTGGGAGATGAAAAGATATCAGCAAAAATGCAAAATGGGGAGTGGGGAATGCTTCGTGAAAAGTAAAAGACGGGAGGCTGAACTGTGCACTGCACAACCTCCCAACCGAAAGCTGTCTTTGGGTAGGGAATGCGACACCTTCGGTCCTCCAGTCTAGCATGGGGCACAGGAAAGGTCAGGAACAGAATGAACGAATGAATGTAGCGTCCAGGCCCAGCATGGGCCCCTTTCCTCCGTACAATGCCCTGTTTACCGAGAAGAGGGGAGAGTGCGGTTCAGCCGGGAGAGGACCGACCTGCGTGCGCGAAGGCTGGAGATTTCCAGCTGGCTCTACTAGGCCGGAGGCCCCGCCCCGGGGCGGAGCTAAGGGAGCCCGGGGGCGGGGCCGGAGTCCGGGCCGCGGGTTCGAGCCCAGTTCCCGGGAGACCGCGGCTCCGTAGCCCTGGGCTACGGTGGCGTTTTCTTGGGCTTGGGAGAACACCTGCCCCGGGGTCTGGTAGGCAGGGTTGAGGCTACCGCCGGGGCTCCAGGGTTCCAGCCCCTGCCCGGGGCCCGGGGCGCGTGCGGCAGCTCCCCACCGGAGCGCTGCCTGGCGACACCGCGGCCCGGGCCTCGGGCTCCCGTCCCGCCGCCCGGGGGTGGCAGCAACGCGCTCCGCTCTCAGTCGCCGGGCGCTGCCCCGAGCCGCCCGGGATGGCGCGGCCCCGCAACCGAGGGAATTAGTTAACGCCTCGCAGCGGGGACGGACCCGCGCTGCCTGGCCGCCGGCAGCTGTGGACACAGGTCTCCCGGGAGCCGCGGGGGCCGAACGTCCCCATTGTCCCTCTGCCCCACCCCCACACCGAGGGAGGGGCTGCCGGCGGGCGGAGGGGTCGGAGTTGGCGGGGTGCGAAGGGGTGGGGGCGGCAGAGGGAGGGGCTGAGGCTGGAGAGCCCGAGACTCGGTCAGGGTCGGGGTGGGGGGGCACGCCCTGCGCGGGTGGGCGGTGGGAGGCCCAGAGGGGCGGGGCTGGCTCCGTTTCCGCCTTAGAACCCCCTTCTGGCCTTAGGGAGGCTAGATTGGAGGCCCAAGATAAAGCTGCGAGGTGAGCGCAGGGCAGCGGGATGGGGCAGCAGGAACAGGGCGAGGGTGGGGGCAGTGCCACGCTGGTTTCCCGCAGGTGGGACGGCCTGGGGTGGCGTGAGGTCCAGGCTGGACAGGAAGAGAGTGCTGAAGCACAGGTTTCCCGGGACAGCTGACAGCACTGACTTCAGCCTTGAACCTACTGTCATCCACCTGGTAAACTGGACCCGGTCCCAGCAGCAGACAGGAGCCACCTGAGTCCTTCCTTGGCACCTCCCAAGTCCCTGGTTCAAGGCATACCCCGAATAGGAAGGACTCCCTTATCCATTTCCATGCCTCGGCCTTAATGCTCCTAAAGGGCCTCCCTCCTCCACGCTCTGCAGGCCAGCCAACCTCCCCACACTGGCCACTGAAAAACATCAGTCAGACCTCTTTAATCCTTTGGAAGTCCTCCAGGACAGAATTCAGACTGGCCTTGGTATATAAGCAGAACCTGACCTCATTCCCCTCACCCCCCACCCCATCAAGCCTTTAGCACAGACAGACCCCTCTAGGGCATCCCTCTCACCTGCCCTTCCCCCTCCTGCGTGCTCCTCCCCTGAAGCCCCCACAGGCTGCGTCCTCAGAATTCAGATCCTAGCTCAAATGCCACCTTCTACTGGCAACAGCTTCTATCTCTGTCACATTATGTCACATTATGTTTCTTTCTTTTATTTCTTTCTTTATTGGTGCTGAGGATAGAACCTGGAGGCACTTTAGCACTGAGCCACATCCCCAGACATTTTTTTTTTTTTTTTTTTTTTTAAGACAGGGCTTCACTAAGTTGCTAAGGCTGGTCTCAGACTCAGGATCCTCCTCTCCCTGGACCAGAATACAAAACCTATGAGGACAGACAATGCTTCTGGCTAGCTTGAAGTTGTGTCACTAGGGCCCAGCACATAGGGGAAATCCAGTGGACACTTGTTAACTGAGGGCTTGCTGGCCCTTGGGCAGACCCGAACACTCACAGCTCAATAGCTTGTGACCCAGGACTGAGCAGACCAGGAGAAGGCAGTGAGAAGAGTTCTGAGGGATCTGGGGAAATGTTGCAGAAGGAGGATTTGAATTGTGACTGCAACAGGGACATGGTTGAATGCTTTCTCACACACAGGAGGTGGATAAGCAAAGACTTGAAGGAGAGAGGGGCAGGGTTCCCTGTGGCTGGGACCCAAGGCTGATTGAGGTGTGGGCTGCTGGGGAATGGGAGATGAACTTGAAAAGGGAGGTTGGAGTCATACTGTGCAAGGTCCCCTTGTGGACTGGATTGTGTCCACCAAAATTTATTTGTTGTAATCTAACCTCTGTACACCTCAAGAGTGTCTGCACCTGCAGAGAGAACCTTTAGAGAGGAAATTAAGGCCCAAGGAGGTCCTGTGGCTGTGTCCTAACCCAACATGATTGGTGCCCTATGAAAAGAAAGACACCAGGATGTGCACACACAGGAAGAAAACTGTGTTGACAGCCAGGTAGCCACCTTCAAGCCAAGGACAGGGGCTGCAGAAGACCCCTTGCCAGCACCTTGACCTGGGACCTCCAGCCTCCAGAACTGTGAAAAAACACATTTCAGTTGTCTAAGCCACTGGGGATGCCACATGTTGCTATTGTGGGCCTGGTAAACTAATACCGGTTTTAAGCTTTTTACATTTTAATACAGTGATAATATTCACCTGATTAAAATGCCTAAGGTAAGCTGGGCCTGGTGGCGCAAGCCTGTAATCCCAGCACTTTGGGAGGCTAAGACAGGAGAATCAGGAGTTCAAAGCCAGGCTCAGCAACGGCAAGGTGCTGAGCAACTCAGTGAGACCCTGTCTCTACATAAAACACAAAATAGCCGGGCGCGGTGGCTCAAGCCTGTAATCCCAGCACTTAGGGAGGCTGAGACAGGAGAATTGCGAGTTCAAAGCCAGCCTCAGCAATGGTGAGGTGCTAAGCAACTCAGTGAGACCCTGTCTCTACATAAAACACAAAATAGGGTTGGGGATGTGGCTCAGTGGTCGAGTGCCCCTGAGTTCAATCCCCGGTACCAAAAATATAAAAAAAATAAAATAAAATGCCAATGGTAAAATGCAATCGTGACAGTGATAAAGGTTGCCATCAACAGTGAGACTCCCGTTGACAGCACGTGCCCTTGACATGATGTGATCAGAATGGCGTTCACCCCTGTGGTGGTCTTCCCCAAACCCTCTAACCTCGGTGTAGTCATGAGCAGGACAAACAGAAATCTCAGTTGAGGGATATTCTACAAAATACTTGACCAGCACTCCTCAAGTTTGCCAGTTATAAAAAACAAGGAAAGTCTGATAAACTGTCACAGCCAAGAGGAGCCTAAGGAGACACGACAACCAAATATAAGGTGGGTTCCTGGAACTAAGGTTATTCGTTAAAAACTAGAAATCTGAAAAAAGCATGGGCTTCAGTTAATAGTGTTTTGATACTGGTTCATTAATTGCAGCTGATGTACCATACTAATAAGATATTAATAGGGAAAGCTATGCAGAAGGTCTCCAATTTAGGATGCCTCCACTTCAGACTTTCTACTTTACCATGGTGTGAAAATGATACACATTTAGCAGAAGCCATCCTCAGATGTTGAGTTTTGATCCTCTACATTTAGCCTGACACTCCGTTGTGATACTGGGCAGTGGCAGTGAGCCACAGCTCCCAGGCAGCCAGGCCTTCACCCAGGGAGACCACACAGGCACCCTGCAATGCACTGTGCTGCCAAGGTAGGGTGTGGGGTAGGTTAGGGCATTAACTGCATCTTCTACTTAGGGTATTTCATCTCTGATGGGTTCATTCGAAGAAAATGGTAATTTTGTTATCTTTGCAATTATTCTGTAAATCTAAAGCCATTTTAAAAATGAAATTCATTTTTAAAAAAAGTAATAGTGAGCCGGGTGCAGTGGTGCACACCTGTAATCCCAGCACTTTGGGAGGCTGAGACAGGAGAATCACGAGTTCAAAGCCAGCCTCAGCAATGGCAAGGCACTAAGCAACTCAGTGAGACCCTGACTCTACATAAAACACAAAATGGGGCTGGGGATGTGGCTCAATGGTCAATCCCCAGTACCAAAAAAAAAAAAAAAAAGTAGTGAAAAGCCTCTAATTTCTGTCCCTTATCTATGCAGTTCCCATTCTCACCTGAAGTCATTACTTTATTAGTGTTCTGTGGATCCTTCCAGAATTTCATTAGGCAAATGTGTATACTGATTCCCGCCCCCAAAGGTCCTTTTTATTTGCTTAATAATTTTTAATATACTTCAAACTTGCAAAGTAGAGAGGAAGGTGCAAGGCACCCCATAAACCCATTGCCTAGGTTCAACAATTATGGAGAATTGGCCACTCAGGCCTCAGCTATTCCTAACTGCCTTGCTCTCTTTCCCTCTGCTGATCTGTTTTTAAGCAAATTCCAGACCCTTCACATATGCTAAGATGCATCTCTGGAAAATATGAAAATATTACGTAACTCCAGTGCCTACATTCTACCCTTACAAGCATTCCTGACAGGCCTCTTGTGAACTTTGGTGTGGGCCAGGGAGACACTGAGGGTTTTATGGTGTGTGTGTGTGTGTATGTGTACAAATTCTGTCTGTCCTCCAGGAAGGTTGAGTGCAGGAGTATGTGGAGGTGGCTGGGGCTGGAGGAGCTTACAACAGGGAGACCCCTTGTGAATGCCCAAGGTTGAGTGCAAGGTGGTGGGGCCCGAGGCCTGCTGTGTTTGGCAGGATGGACTGGAGGAGGATTAGCTGAAGAGGAGCCATGATGCCTGGCTTGAATGGACACCTGCCTGTAGGCTATCCTGGAAGATACAGGGGCTTTGGTTTGAGGGCCAGGCAGCTGCCACTATCTGTGCCCTGGGGTCCTGCAGGCAAGAGTGGGACCCTTGTGGCCAAGGGTCTCCATCTTAATAGAGCAGGCTCATCTATATCACCTTACCTCAGGTGGCACCTCTCTGCAATGCCCTAGCAGAGCCTGGCCATTGTTTGGCTTAATGGGCCAGCACCAACCCATTTACAACTCATGGACATTAGTATGTCAGAGCTGGAAGGACCTCAGAGATCACAGAATCTAACCCCTCTCCTGTTACAGACAGGTAAACTGAGGCCCCACAGGGAGTCAGAAGCAGAACTGGAATTGGAGCCATGGCCTTCTGCCATCCTACCTAGGATCACTCATTACCCAGAGCTTCCTCTTCTCTCCAAACCCTGCTCCCAGAAAAGTTGTGTCACTAGCCATTTATGTCCCAGTATAAGTTTAAAAATCCCAGCAACATCTGTACTCTAACCCTGGCTTGCTAATGATAGCATAACTATAGAATTCAACTTAGAGGGCAGCTACCCGTGTAGCAGATTGTGGTAGGTACTTTTCCTACATCATATCTGAGCAATCCCAAAGGCCAGCAGGATTATCCCTATCACAGACACCTGAGATGCAGAAAGATGTGGCTTGCCTAAGATCACACAGCAAGGGCGCGGCAGAGGTGGTGCTGAACCAAATCTGTCTAACTGGAAAGTCCACGCTCTCCACCACTAACCCCCATGGCCTCCAAAGCACAGGCGTGGCTCCTCACCAAAGGGGCTGGTGGTAACTCCTTGGCCTCCTCCCTCTCTGCCCCTACTTGGCAATAGCCTCCAGCCTCTCAGAGGTCCAGACAAGCTACAGATCGCCCCTGGTCAATACCTGCTGCACTCTCTAGGGAGCAGGGCGCTTCCCAAGGTGGTTTCCAGCTTCGGTGTTTGTGGCCATCCACAGGATGCTTAAGCCAAACAATGGCCAGGCTCTGCTAGGGATCCACATGGAAGCTTAAGTGCTGTAGAGGGAAGTCCAGTTAGCCACTTGGCCTCGCTCGTCTGTCAGGGTTCAGGGGAATGCCGCGATGTGGAGCGTACAGAAAGGGTGCCTGCCAACTCGGCAGCCTTTACGGAGGATCTGCTCTGGGTCCTGCTCTGACCTCTGTCACTCAGGCTCCGAGGCCAGAGGTGACACAGGAGATAGGACTGTTAGGAGAGCCCTGGACCCTGGAGATGGGGACTGGACCTTGTCCTGGGACTCTCGAGGCGGACCTCGAAGGATGCTGGTAGAGGTGGGCACAGGCGTTTTAGGCGGGGGTTCGCTCGTGTGAAGGGCCTAGGCTACGAGCCCATGAGGGTCCAGCAAAGCCAGCGTGGCCCTAGTGAGCCGCAGGGCGGGATCAGGTGTCCCGGGCCCGACAGGGCCAGGCGGGATCCTGAGTTTGTCATGAGCAATGCGCAGCCAGTCACGCGGACCCGTCGGGGGCACTCCGCACCCATACGCCGGGCTTGCGCCTGCAGCCCCACGGGGCAATGGCACCCCGGGGTCAGGCTGCGGTCAGAGCAGGGACGCGCCCCGCCCACCCGTCGGCCCCGGGCCTGCGGTTCGAGTCCCCGCCTGCTGTGGCTCGCTGCAGGACCAGGGCCGGCCCTTCGCTTTCCGGCCCATCTCCCCTTCGCCCGGGTGCTTCAGGTCTCCCAGAGCCCGGGCACAGGGCCACAGCGCGGCCCCTCTGCCCCTCGGCCCCACGCAGGGGAGGGGTGGGGGCTCGGCGTCCGCAGCGCGCCCCTCCCCCGCCGCGGGAGCGCGGACGCGCACGGGCGCGCTCGCACCTGGCCGCGGCCGGGGAAGCTCCGCCCCTCCCCGCCCCCGCCGCGGAACGGCCAATCAGAAGCGGCGTAGGCCCGCGGGGGCGACGCGCGGGGCGGGGCCTGCGCGGCCTGCGGGGCGAGCCCGGCGGGCGGCGGGAGGCGGCCGGCTTCGGCGGAGGCGGCGGCGGCAGCCGGTCCGGGACGGCGGCGCAGCACGCGGGCGGCGCGATAGTGCGGTCGAGGGCTCCGCAGCCCGCCGCAGCCGCCGCCTCGCCGCGGCCCGGGTGGAGGGCGTCGCGGCGGGCGCGCGGCCTGTGAGGGCGGCCGGAGCGGCGGGCGCGGCGCGGCGCCAGCGTCCTGTCAGGCGGCGGAGGGCGCCGCGGACCGCGCCGCGATGATGCCGGTGGGTGCGGGCGGCGGTGGCGGCGCTTCCTCCGCGGCCGCGCCTCCTTCCCCCGCGGCTCCCCGCCCCCGCGGGCCCGAGCCAGGCGGGCCGGGCCGGGAAGGAAGTGGCCTGGCGGGCGCGCCCGACCTCGCGGCCCCGGGGCGGGCAGGTGGGAGCGGCGCCGGGCTGTCAGCGGGCCGGGCGGGGGCCGGGTCTCGGGAGTCGGCGTCGGGGGCTCGGGGCTCGGCGCCGGGGCCGCGGCGGCCTCCCCGGGACCATGGAGACGAAATTGGAGGTAGCGCAGGGTCCAGGGCGTCCTGGCGAGCGGTCAGACCAGGTGCGGGTCTCGCGGAGTATCTGCGACCCCGGCCTCGATTTCCTCGGGACGCCCGGGAGCGGCCAGCGTGGGCATCCCAGCGTGGGCACCCGGTGGGCTGCTGGGCCCTCGGAATCCACATTTCCCCTCCCGGATTTTGGAATTCGGTTGTAATGAGGAATGCGCTTCGTGCACGGCATCAGAGAGCCATCTTAGGAGTCCCCTTTCCCTAGTCTTCCCCATGGGCACGTTGTGCTCCAACTGGTGTGCTGTCCCTGTGTCCTGAAGGTTGAGCGGGGTCCTTGGTGCTCTTGGCGCCTTTGTCCAACCCTCTAGGATGCCTTCGGCGAGAAAGATGCTGGCCATTGGGGTTGCCATCCTCCTACCCAGCCTTTTCCTTTTCCTTCAGTGGGCACTGAATTCTCATTTTAAAAATTTGCTTTTTGTGAAGTAACCATCATGACTTATTAAAAATTGTGGGACCGGTTGTACCCAGTATGTATTGGGTTCTGGAGTGCCTATAAATTAACTAAAATTCTCAAACATATTTAAAGTATCAACACCGTCTTTTTAGTTTACAGCTATTACATTGAAAAATCACATTTCAGGGGGAAAGTACGATTTCTCTACATTTTCTACTTGAATACTATTGTTCTGCTGTGCTGCACCCAAGGACATTTAAATTATATATTTCCCCACCTGATCTTTCAAGTCTTTGCCTGTCTCTTAGTAATAATGTCTTTTCCCCTTTTTGAATTGATTAAAAATGCCTGGTGTTTGCGAAGTCTTCAGGTTTGACCTAGTTGATCCTTAGATCCTTCTTTGGCAGTAAGCTTGTTAGGATTCTAAACATGGTTTTAAATGGATGATTGTCTTGGAAAGAGAATCCACAAGCATCAGAAGATCTGGGGTCAAATGCTGGTTCTGCTACTTTTTAGCTGTGTGACCTTGAATAAGTCAAAGTCTCTGAACTTGGAATTATCTCTAAAGCAGAAATAAAAGCATATCAATACGTAAGGGCTGGCTTGAGGATCAGATAGGTTGATGTGTCCAAAAGTGTTTGTCAAGTAGAATACTATGCAAATATCATTAATATGGCTTTGAATTCTCAATTTCTAATTTTAACCTCTAGAAGACAAGGCATTTGGAAACAGTTCCTGCTGTAATTCTTGCCCGCTAGATTTTGAAAAAAACGTGGTGTTTTGGAATTTTGAAAGCAGTTTTAGTTAAATCCTGTAATAGTTGATTGATGCATTTCTACAGTAATATTGAAGGATATCTATCAAAAGTTTAGCTGGTTTCATCATAGTATAATGTTTACTTGGGAATGCCCTGATGAGAAGCTCGGCTTATATTTTCCATATGGTAACATTCAGGCATTATGCTTCTCTTCAACGTGATTAGTGTGTCCAGTCTACTTTAACAGATTTCCTTTTTAAGAAGCTTGTTTAGCTGGCAATTGGGAATTTCATCCCATTATTCAAAATAATCAAATAGTATTTTTTAAAAAAGGTCTATTATCAACTATTAAAAACACTGCTTTTGTTTTAAAATGCCTTTTCAAAACATGATATTTCTCTTAACTTTGCTTTTGAAGCTTTTACTTTTGTATTTCCTTTTTTTTTTTGGTACGGAGGATTGAACTCAGGGGAACTCCACCACTGAGCCACATCCGCAGCCCTGTTTTGTGTTGTATGTAGAGACAGGGTCTCACTGAGTTGCTTAGTACCTCGCCTTTGCTGAGGCTGGCTTTGAACTCGCGATTCTCCTGTCTCAGCCTCCCAAAGTGCTGGGATTAAAGTGTGTGCCACCGTGCCCAGATATTTCCTTTATTAGCATAGTTGGAGGTGGTTGTAAATTTAATAGAAGTTTTAAGAACATGCCATTCTTACTTGAGAATATCTTAAACTATGTATCCAAAGTGTAAATAAGATTTTTCTTTATTGTATATTTGGTGTTTATCATCTTGATGAATCATCAAAGGAAGACTGGATCATATTTTGCGGTTTGTATAAAGCAGCTCTGTTTGATAGAAATGTAATGCAAGCTAACAATTCCATTAAAATTTCTAGTAACTACATTAAAGTGAAAGATTAAGATATGAATCTTTGTATCTTTATTAACTCAGTATATAACTTATTATTTTAACATGTAATTGATATGAAAAAATCACTAATGTGATATTTCACTTTTTTTGTATTGTCTTTGAAAGCTTATGTGAAATTTTATATCTACATCTTAACTTCTGTTCAGACTGGAACATTTCAAGTACTCAGTAGCTCCATGTAGTTAGTTGGTGGCTACCATATCAGGTTATAGGTTTAGAGTATATTTAATTTGAAAATTGGCAGTGTGTCATGTATGTGTTCACTTTTTTTTTTTTTTTTTTGGTACCAGGGATAGAAGTCAGGGGCACCTGACCACTGAGCCACATCCCCAGCCCTTTTTTGTATTTTTATTTAGAGACAGGGTCTCACTGAGTTGCTTAGCGCCTTGCCGTTGCTGAAGCTGGCTTTGAACTTGTGATCCTCTTGTCTCAGCCTCCCCAGCCACTGGATTCCAGGTGTGCACCACCATGCCTGGCCTTTGTTAACTTTTTTTTTTTTTTTAATTTTTTTTTAGTTGTAGATGGACACAATGTCTTTATTTCTTTTTATGTGGTGCTGAGGATCGAACCCAGGGCCTCACACATGCGAGGCAAGCGCTCTACCACTGAGCCACAATCCCAGCCCCTTTGTTAACTTTTAATTGATCAGATAGTTCAGTATAACACGCAGTCTCAGCTACTGGAAATAAATGAGTATATCTGGCCAAGTTCTCATCTGCCACAATAAAGTCTTGGTAAAACTCTTGTTTTCTTGTTATACAAAATTCTCTTCTTTTTAACAAAGTTATATTTTGGAATTTTCCTTTATAGAAATAGTATTGCATTCTGCTATCTGTAGTCACTCACCTTTTTGTTAGGGTATGACATTTTAAAAATGTTTGCCTAGCCAGGCTTGGTGGCACATCCTATAATCCCAGCTTTTCAGGAGGCTGAGGCAGAAGGATTGCAAGTTTGAGGCCAGCCTAGACAAATTAATGAGACTGTCTCCAAACAACATAAGAAAGCTTGGGAATATAGCTCAGTGGTAGAGTGCTACCTAGTACTATCAAAAAAACCCAAAAAGCTTTCACATAAAGTTGGAAAGCCTGATTGAGCATGGAAAGGATGAAAACTTCCTAGATTCAGCATCACTCTTCTTGAAAGATGTTCAGAAGCTGGTAGAACTTCATGAGGAAATGAGGGCTCTCTGTGGGATGGGCCTAAGGGTACTTTTTTCCTTTCCAAAGGAGTGTTGTCTTGAATTGGGGAAGTCCAGTATCTGTGCAGTGCTTTATTCCCAAGAAAAGTACTCTGGTGGGCAGACACTCCATGTCATGTCACTTCCTGGTTCCATTCACTTCTGTCCTAGGAGCCCTTTCAGCATTATTTACTGCAGGGTATAGATAACATTCATTTGTGATTGGTATTTAGCTTTCTAAAACTTAATACTAAGGAAATATTTATTTCAGGTATTTAAATTAATGATCTTTCTCTTTTTGGTGGTGATGTGGATTAAACCCTGCGGTGCTTTACCACTGAGCTACACCCCTAGCCCGTTTTTTTCAAATATTTATTTTTTAGTTGTAGGTGGACAGAATGTCTTTTTTTGGGGGGGTACCGAGGATTGAACTCAGGGGCACTCGACCACTGAGCCACATCCCCAGCCCTATTTTGTGTTTCATGTAGAGACAGGGTCTCACTGAGTTGCTTAGCGTCTCGCAATTACTGAGGCTGGCTTTGAACTTGCAATTCTCCTGTCTCAGCCTCCCTTAGTGCTGGGATTACAGGCATGTGTCACCATGCCCGGCTCAGAATATCTTTATTTTATTTTCACATGGTGCTGAGGATTGAACCCAGTGCCTCATGCGTCCTAGGCAAGCACTCTATCGCTGAGCCATAACCCCAGCCCCCACCCCTAGCCCTTTTTATTTTTGACTTTGAGAAGGGGTTTCCCTAAGTCCTGGCTGGCCTCAGGCTTGCAGTCCTTCCATCTTAATCCTCTCGAGTGGCTGGAATTCCAGGGATGCACCACTACACCCACATAAATGAAAGATTTTTTTCCCCCAACAGTGTGGAAACATTTTGAGGTGTAGGTCTTTCTCTTTTTAAACCATCATCTGTCATATAGTAGACAACACTGAATGGGAATTAGGGAGACTCAGGTCTAGCCCCCACTTGTTGGTTTGCATTTCATCTCTTTGGGCCTCAGTTTCTCATCTGCAAAAGAGGTGGACCTAGTGATTTCCAAGTGTCTGTGGCTGGGCTGGTTGATTTATGGTGGATACTTTGATGAAAATCTCTAACATTCATATTGGCCACATACAAGTTGAGCTGCCTGATTCTTGTTTTAGCAACCTTTTGGTAAAGTCACTGCCTAAGGATCTTTGTATGGTAGGGCAGATAGTAAGAGCATAGGAAATGTTTGCTATCATTGCTAATTAATAATTCAGCCACTTGATAAACTTGACTTTGCAACTGAATTAAGTAAACAGAACACTAAAGACTGGACAAGATTTTTTTTTTCCAGTTTCAGGGGGAGGAAAGGAGGTTATGGGTGCAGCTCAGTGATAGGTAGAATACTTGCCTAGCATGCATGAGTCCCT
The DNA here is from genome assembly GCA_004024805.1 of Geosciurus inauris. Taxonomy (NCBI): domain Eukaryota; kingdom Metazoa; phylum Chordata; class Mammalia; order Rodentia; family Sciuridae; genus Geosciurus; species Geosciurus inauris. Next base: position 209,231 of record PVHX01000385.1, on the reverse strand, counting down.
GGATTTGATCCCTGGCACTTCATACATACCAAAAATCTGGTTTCTTAAAAATAAAAATTACATATATTATCATTTAAGATAATCTGTTTCTGACCTTGTATTACCCAGAGATTTCTAGAATGAAAAGCAAAGTCTCAATGATACAAAGATGGGTGAAAAAAGCCTTTATTACATTTTTTCTTAACTTAAAATAGTCTAAATGGATAACTCTCCATAAGACTACAGTTCAACCAGAAAGTTCATTTTCTTTTTTTAATTTATTTTTTCTTTTTTTCTCAGCCAAAAAGCTTTGTAGCTACCTCACTTGTTACAGTTCAGTTTGGTAGCAATGAGCACTCAGTAAGTGGCATTTGTTCTTGTATGCTAAGGCACTGTGTCATAGGCTTTTGTTGTGATGTCTGTCTGGGGAGCTGAAGCTGAAGAGGTAAAGAAACTTGACCAAGATCTCCCAGCTAGCAGTGGCAAGAGAAGGTTGGAAAACAAGCAGTCTGACTCAGACGCCTTGCTCCTAGGCTTGATGCCAGTCACTGGGAAAGATGGCTGTAGTCATGTTGCTAGAGATGCTGGTATACTGAATTAGCTAGAAGTTTTTCCCTTTATTTAAGTCAAATGGAGCGTAATATTTAAAAGAATCCCAGGGTGAACCCTAGAAGTGATAGCTTTCTTCACCTTGCGTTTACATTAAATGAATCCCAGGGTGAACCCTAGAAGTGATAGCTTTCTTCACCTTGTGTTTCCTTTCTCAGCATGGTACTTTGAACAGTGTATAGCAGTGTATATATGTGATTAACAGGATTTTTAGCATGATAGGAACTCAAAAACCACGAGGTCGTTGTGTTTAACTTACATATGGTTGTCAATGTGCATCGTTGTGTGTGTGTGGAATAGTTTCTCAGCTAAAGTGTGGTGGGATTTGGGGGCCTTGAAGTGCTATTGCCATAGTTATTTCATAAACAGTGACTCTAGGACTGAACTGAGTCTATTGTGACACTTTCTTGGCTTGATAGCTTCGCTTTATTTTACTGCAAAGATGGCTTTACAATTGTTGTTCATACTAACTGGAAAGCAACAGCTGCTAGTGCTGATTTTGTAAAATATAAACCTTTGCATGGTGATATTATGCAGAACAATAAAAGGCCTGGAAAGATGAAGCAGGTTTCATTAAAATTATTGTGGCATTTGAAATATTAGTGTGCAGTTCAGAGCAGGATCTTTTTTTTTTTTTTTTTTGGTACTGGGGATTGAACTCAGGAGCACTCAACCACTGAGCCACATCCCAGCCCTATTTCGTGTTTTATGTAGAGACAGAGTTGCTTAGCACCTCGCCATTGCTGAGGCTGGCTTTGAACTCATGATTCTCCTGTCTCAGCCTCCCTAAGTGCTGGGATTATAGGCTTGAGCCATCGCGCCCAGCTCAGAGCAGGATCTTGTTAGTGGCATTGTTGGTATGTTTAGAGAAAGTTTAACTGAAGTTTGGGCTGTCATGATTTGTATTATATCTTGTGATTGTCATCATTGTAGCTCAAGCAGATACAAAGGCCTAGTGGTGGGAGTACTTCCAGCACACTGGGGAAACAAAGGGAGGCCTGTGTGGTTGGAGCAGAGTAAGGAAGTCAGATAATGGAAAAGATGAAGTTAGAAAGGTAACGGGGCAAGGAAAGATGGTATACAATTGGTTTTGTAGGGCCTTAAAGCCTACTTTACCATCAAAGCGGGCAGAGGGAGATTTCTGTCATAAGAAACAAAATAAGCTGGGCACGGTGGCACAAGCCTGTAATCCCGGCACTTAGGGAGGCTGAGACAGGAGAATTGCGAGTTCAAAGCCAGCCTCAGCAACAGCGAGGCGCTAAGCAACTCAGTGAGACCCGGTCTCTACATAAAACACAATAGGGCTGGGGACGTGGCTTAGTGGTCGAGTGCCCGAGTTCAATCTCCAGTACCAAAAACAAAACAAAACAGTGGTCTGCTTACTGCATCTTGAGGAGTTTTAAGTAGCAGGCATTGCTTAGATGACTTCAATGAGTGTAGACCTTGGCACCATTTGTTGGCTGTCTGACCTTGGGTAAAGCTACTTGATTTCTTTGTCTCTAAATTGAATAACAACAGCAAATAGTAACATTTTAGGATTAGTAGGAGAATCTCTGGACTACTACAGTGAAAGGTACCTGGCATGTAGTAAATTCTCAGTAAATGTTATTTGTAATAAGTGTCATTTTTTAAAGCTTTCAGCATCTCTGCATTGGCCAAAGCTACCACTAGAGGCACTCAGCTTGCTCCGTGTGTGTGGGGGGGGGGGGCGGCGGTGGCTTTGTTTTGAGGTGAGAGGGAATATAATTTACATATGATAGAATTCACATTTTTTTTGGTGGTGCTAGGGTAAAACCTAGGGTCTCATACACACTAGGGCAAGCTATATATCCAGCTCCAAATTCACCTTTTAACATATACAGTTCAGTGGTTTTAGTGCTTACACAAGGTTGTACAACCATTGCCACTATTTCACTTGAGAATATTTTTCCTGGTATATCTTTGCAATAACCCTATCCCTTATAACCTAATTCTATCCTTCATCTGAATTCTTTGTGACCAGAAGTAAATTTGAAAGTACGATTTCAGACTTTTTTTTTTGGATTTTAGAATATTTGCATATATATAGAAAGAGGTGGAGGGAAGATATTTTGGGAGTGGTTCTCAGATCTAAATACAGAATTCATTTATGGTTTCATATATACCTTATAAACATAGCCTGAAGATAATTCTATACAATTATTTGTAATGTGCCGCATTTTGACTATGACCCATCACATGAATCAAATGTGGAATTTTTCACTTGTGACCTTGTGTTGGTGCTCAGAATATTTTGCATTTTGGAGCATTTTGCATTTCAGATTTTTGGGTTAGGGATATTCAACCTGTAGTTATAGTTGTAATCTTAAACATTTGTGTGTGTGTGACTGATCAATTTGTTTCTTGTCCTGTCCTGTAAATGTCATGAGAACAGGAGTTCTGTCTTTTTATTTATCGTTATACCTCCACTGCCTAACCTAATGACTGGCACATAGTTGGTGCTCAATAAATATTTGAATAAAGGGAGAAATGACAAGCAAAGTAGAGTTGGCCCCTGTTGTGAAGGGGTGTATGGGTCTATGTGCGTGTGCCTGCTGTAACAGCGGTGGACTTGGTCCTGTGAGTGATTGTAAACCACCAGTGTTTTTAGAAAATAGAGTGATGCCGTCAAATTTGTACGGAGGGAAGATAATTCTGGAGCCAGTGGAGGATAGAGGGTCTGTGGAGAAAGAGAGATTAAAAGAAACAGAGAAGAGCAGTTGGGAGACCAGTTGGTACAGGCCTGACTTAACCTGAGGGGAAGTGGAAGTTCCAGTGGGTAGATCTGATGGAGTGAGCGTGAGTGCATGTGAGTGTGAGAGGGGAGAGGAAGGAAGGAAGGAGAGGGGCTGGGGCCGAGGATAACAGGTTTATTGCTTCAGTGTCTGGGCTTGTCTTTTCCTTTAAGTTAGAGAATAATTGAGGAGAAATAGACTTAAAGAGCTTGAGAACAATGAGCTTTGTGTTGGCTGTGTTGGAGCTGGAGATGCTGGCTCTGTCCACAAAGATATTGGTCTTAAATCTTAAGCAACAGTAAGTATACCAAGTTTTAAAAAATTTTACCTGACGCTAAGTGGATTTAAATGTGTTTTGGGCATGACAGGTTGCTGCCTGGGCATCTGCAGCACACTACACAACATCACCTTGGACCAGTTTGCCTGGTCAGCCACTCCTAGGCCCACTGACCCAGGCTTCCTGGGAAGTGGCTTGACATGCTCTTCCATCTTGGTGCTGCAAGCGCCTGGCACAGTTTCTGTGTGTACTTTTTATAGAGGTGTAATTTGTGACTGCAGGGTAGTTTGTGTTCTTCCTTTTACTCTATTGCATATGTACATTTTTATCTAATGACGCCCTTGAAAATAATATTGGTAAACAATAGTTCACATCACAAGTGGCCAAAATATAGACCTTCCTTCCTTCCTTCCTTCCTCTCCCCTCTCACACTCACATGCACTCAGAGATTTTTTTGAGATGGAACTAGAAGTGAAAAGTAAGGTTTGGTTAAAATGTGAAGAAAGATGAAATAAAATTTGTCAACTTTAGGATTAATAAGGGAAAAAATAATAAGAACAAAGTGCCTTGTGATGGAAATAGAGATGTGTCTGCATAGCATCCACTTTTGAGCAACAGCCCCAGACTGAGGCGGGTTTCTGCTTCTGGCTTTGCCACTTAGAGCTCTGTGAGGCTGTGGACAAATTATTTAGCCTCTTTGTGCCTTATCTTCTTTTTTTTTTTTTTTTTAATATTTTTTTAGTTATAGATGGACACAATGTCTTTTATTTTATTGCTCTGTATGTGGTGCCGAGGATTGAACCCAGGGCCTCACGCATGCAAGGCAAGCGCTCTACCGCTGAGCTACAATCCCAGCCCTGTGCCTTATCTTCTTTAAAATGGGTTTAGTGGCAGTGTCTGTGGTGAGGTTGTAAGGTTGTCAGGTGCTTAGTAGAGTGTTGAGTACTAACCTGCCTAATGAGCACTCTGGGTAGACTTGGCTTCTCTTACATTTTCTCCAGTGACCATAGGGCTTCATGGCATACAGGGTTCAGTCAGAATGGTCTCCATTGCGTTTGGAGCATGTTTATGCCCTTCCTGGTGAGGGAAGTGCGAATGTAATTGCAAAATCTGTCAAGTTGATAGGACAGAGAGGGAATGGTTTGCTTTTCTTAGAAATTAAAGTTTATCTTCCCTGTCCAGTACATGTGTTATTCTGACCCAGCTAGAAGCAGAATATGATGCACTTCACATGAGCTAAAAATCTGAGGCTTGCTCCCTTTTTTCTGATCAGTACCTAGATGGCTTCTCCCAGGCCACCTTGTAGGAAACACCTCTCCCCTTCCAGCACTTTTTTTCTCCTTATGCTACTGTGTCTGCCTGGCAGTTATCTATGGATGCCCCTTGAAAGCAATTTTGTTTTCTTCTGGTGCTGAGGACATCATGCCCCTGGTTGGCATTCAGTAAGTGCTGTTTACTGAATGAGCTCAACAAGCATTTAGGATGCATTAATTACACACTGGGTTTGTCCCAACTCTCAGTGATCTCACATGTGGGATGTAAACAAAAAATGCCAAAGATCAAAGTGACAGTAGTACCAGGTGCAGCAGAGCACAGTAGTGGGAAGGGTCTTTGCAACCTTTAATGGCAAGGTAAGTTTCAGAGGTGACATCGAGTGTGGTTGAGGACCAAGAGGGGCTGGAGAGGATGGGGAAGGGCTGGCAGGTAGAAAGATTGACATGTGCAGAGCACTGTGGTCTGAGTGTAGAGGGAAGGTGCTTGGCATGAGGCCTGAGGGAAGGATGATGCTAGAAAAATTGGTGGAGGTCAGAATCTAGGGACCACAGGTGACTTACATGAGAGTGTGGGCAGGATCCCGAGGAGAGTGAAACTGGTGAAGGATTTTTTTTTAATATTGGTAAAATATACATGACATAAAATGTTCCATTCAAGTGTGTGGTTCAGTGGCATTGGGTGCATTCACATTGTTCAGCAGCCACCACCACCATCCATCATTTCCTCAAACCAAAAGTACTGTTGAAGGAGTATACATCGAGTTGTACAGTGCTAGGTTAGAGCTACATACAGCTGGGGCTAGTGTGTGGAGTGGAGGGATCTCCCGGAGGGGCAGAGTAGAGCAAGGTTTCTCAACAGTGAAAATAGTTGTCAGGGAATTGAGCACTGAAGCAGAGTTGAGCTGGCTGCAGACTCCTTAACAGAACCTCACAGAACTCCTCACAGAACCTCAATTTTTCTGTGTCACACAGTTCTAGTTGCCTGGCTGCTCAGGCATTGGGCGCTACATGTGAGGGTGCTGAAGGGGTGTAGCTATGGTAGACCGATGCTGGAGTGCAGCCGCGGGCTGGAAGTCATACAGACACAGCTTCAGGCATGCCTGGAGACTGTGGTAGGGGAGCCTGACCTGCCAGCACCTGAGGCATCACAATTACAGATCACACACAGGGTGCAGTTTAAGTTCCTGTGATGTCTGAGTCATCAGAAAGGAGTAAATAACTTCAGTGACATAGACAGCTGCTGGGTGCATTGTAGATGAACTGTCCTCAGTGCAATTGTAACTGGAACCACAAATGCAAATCAAAAATTTCTAGGAGCCGATGGGCACGATGGCACACACCTGTAATCCTAGTGCTTGGAAGGCTGAGGCAGGAGGATCTCAAGTTCAAGGCCAGCCTCAGCTACTCGGTGAGGCCCCAAGCAAGACCGTGTCTCAAAGGAGTGTGTGTGTGCTAGGAATGTAGATCAGTGGCAAAGTGCCCCTGGGTTCAACCCCTAGTGCAAAATGAATAAGTGAATGAATTCTAGGAGTTACATAGAAAAGTAAAAAGATACAGGTGAGAGCTGCGGTTGTAGCTCAGTGGTAGAGTACTTGCCTAGCATGTGTGAGGCAAAGGAGTCAATCCTCTGCACCACATAAAAAAAGTAAATAAAATAAAGCTATTGTGTTCATCTATAACTATAAAAAAAAAAATACAGGTGAAATTAGTTTTAATATATATTTAAACCAGGCTGGAGGGCTGGGGTTGTAGCTCAGTGGTGGAGCACTTGCCTCTCATGTATGAGGCACTGGATTTGATCCTCAGCACCACATAAAAATAAATAAAATATAGATCTTGTGTCCATCTACAACTAAAAATATCTTTAAAAAACCAGAAACCAGGGGCTGAGTTGTGGCACAGTGGTAGAGCTCACCTAGCATGTGTGAGGCAGTGGGTTCGATTCTCAGCACCACATATAAATAAATAAAGACGCATTGACAACTAAAAAATATTTTTACAAAGACCAAAACAAAAAACACCAGGCCAGGGTTGTAGCTCAGTAGTAGAGCACTTGCCTAGCATGTGTGAGGCACTGGGTTCGATTCTCAACACCACATAAAAAAATAAAGGGCCATCAACAACTAAATATATACATATACACACACATTTAAACCTATTATATCTAAGATTTTTTGACATACAGTTAATACTGAGCTATCAGTGATATAGTTTGCATTCTTGTATTAAATCTCTTGTATTCTGGAACATTTTATATATATATTCCATCTCCATTTGAGTTAACTGTATTTCAGGTTTTCAGTAGCCACATGTGGCTAGTGGCTACCAAATGGCCAGTACAGTTTTAGAGTCTGGCTCAGAGAAGGTGGTTACACCCCTAGCTGTGCAAAGAATACCATCTGTCCTAAGAATGAATTCCACAAAGGATTATAGATGGCTGAGGCTTTATTATAGTAGTTCTCACTTGCTAACCTTTACTTCTATGTTTGTAAAACTGTTAAGAGGTAGTATAGTCAAGGGCTGTGGTTGTGGCTCAATGGTAGAGCACTTGCCTAGCATGTGTGAGGCCCTGGGTTCAATTCTCAGCACCACATATAAATAAGTAAATAAAATAAAGGTCCATCAACATCTAAAAAGATATCTTTACTTTTTTTTTTTTTTTGGTACTGGGGATTGAACTCAGGGGCACTCGACCACTGAGCCACATCCCCAGCCTGATTTTGTGTTTTATGTAGAGACAGGGTCTCACTGAGTTGCCTAGCTGTTGCTCAGGCTGGCTTTGAACTCGTGATTCTCCTGTCTCAGCCTCCCTAAGTGCTGCACCACCGTGCCTGTCTTAAAAATATATTTTTAAAAAAGCACTGTAGTCAGGGGAGTACAGATTCTGGAGCTGGTGGTGTAGGGTTTGAATCCCAACTCTTGTCATTTCCTAGCAATGTGATCGTGGGTAAGTGACTTAATTCCCTGTGTTTCAGTTTCCTCTCTCATTGGGTTTTGTGAAGATTAAATGAATTATCAATGGAGAAGGGACTACAGCAAGACCTGGTGTGTTATAATCCCCAGTGTGTTTTTCTCCAAAGTGTTAAATGGTTTTGATTCAGCACATTTGAAAGCTATTCTTAGTTTGAAGACTGCTTAACTTCAGGTAGGCATTTATAAAACAAATTTTCACAGGTGAAGAAAAATGTTAAATTGTCATTTTGTGAGAATGTTTTCAAATTGATGTCTTTGGGTAACTAATTTTCTTGTTTGCTGCAACATTTGATTCTGCTTGATAACCACAGAAATAGTGCAATTAATGATTAAAGGATTTAAGATCATAATTAAAAATAGGAAAATTTTGAAGAGATGATTTTAATCAACATTTAATTGCTAGTACTGTTATAATTAAGCTGCTCTTTCTGAAATCCTTTATTAGTCCTACTGTGTCTGGGGAGACTTTAGTTCCAACTTTATTTTGCTATCAGTATATTCTAGCACACTGGATTATTTCGAGTTCTGCCTTCTGTTTTTTTGTAAGTAGAATACAAAAGCTAGCAAAAATAAAACCAGAGTGTAAAAAGGTTGCTGTTCAGCAACTGCAAGACAGCTGTGAGCGAGCGGGTCCTGCATCACTATGTAGAGTGAAGAGGGCGGATGTCTGCCTCACGGTCCTGTGGCTGCTCAGCTGTCCAGTGTTTGCCACAGAAGGCAGCCCCTAATAGGGCTATCAAGTTGGGCCCTGCTGTCCAGGTTTTTCTCTTCTGTCTGCTACAGCACGTCCGCTTACCTCCCAACCCTGTTCTGTCCACAGCTAACTCCTTTTCCGGCCCAGCCTGCGTGTTGCTTCCTTTGGGAAATCTTTCTTGACCCTGAAGTCTGGAGCAGGAAGCCCTCCCATGGGATCTCATGGTGCTCTGCACTGTGGGTTTCTGGTGTCTCTTCTTTCCCTGCTCCAGATTCAGTAAGGATGGGGGCTGCGTCAATCTTATTGTCCCTGTATGCCTAGAGACTGGCCTCGGGCCAGGCTGGGCTCAGTATAATTTTCCTAAATGAATGAATGATTAATCCTGTAAATATATCCAATTTATGTTATATATGAAGTAATAGTATACCTTATACTGTGGGATTAGGCTTCTGCCTGTTACGGTGTAGTGCCTTGCTGTAAAACAACAAATCAAACCCAAAAGCTGGATTTTAGTTTTGTTATTTGCCTGTAAAATTGAACAAACCCTTATATATCCCTGTTAATTCAGAGAATACCTTCTGTCCAATGGGTTTCTAGTCCTTTTTGAGAGTTGCTAGTAATTAGATACTTGTGTGGGGTCATAGGAGAGGGAGAATGGGATTTTTTGTTTTTTGTTTTTTTGGTACTGTGGATTGAACTCAGGGGCACTTGACCACTGAGCCACATCCCCAGCCCTATTTTGTGTTTTATGTAGAGACAGGGTCTCACTGAGTTGCTTAGCACCTCGATGTTGCTGAGGCTGGCTTTGAACTCGCGATTCTCCTATCTCAGCCTCCCTGAGTGTTGGGATTACAGGCTTGCGCCACTGAGCCCAGCTGGGATTTTTAAAAAATAGCAATAGTAGCTGTTCATGCTTTTGATAGTAAAGTCAAAAGTATTTAGATTTCATGACTAAACTTAATGGAAAAGTGAACATTTGTGTTTTGCCAGCTTTTTTCATTATGTGACAGCTGTTATTAAGTGTCTTAGCTTTATGGTTAATGACACAGTATAAGAACCTGTTTTTAGAAGTTTATGAGGTATTGGCCAGTACCCAAAAGGGTGCTACAAATTATCAAAACCAGAGTTCTGTAGTAACACCGAGTTGTCAGGACAAAGCATAAAATGGGGGTTTGCAGTTTGGGGAGGTTCAAACAGACACTTGGATTTATGTAAAATCTCACTACCTTCATTTTCTATCCCTCACCCCCGCAAGTAGTACCTAGCATGATCTAGCTTCATTGCTTCATATTTTTATTTAGAAATTTTCATTGTGTTTCTTGTGGTGTGCAATCTTATTGGTTTGTCATGAAGCAGTAGTTTATGACGTGTGTCTAAAATGAGGAAGGATGCAGAGAAGGACTGCTAAGACCCTTTGAAGCTCTGACTTCTTGGGGCATATGAGTGGAGTAGAGGGCTCTCCATGTGAAAGCACCTGATGGAGAAGCTACTGTTGAAGCAGGGGTCTGAGTCCTGAGTTGCAAATGATCCCGGGAGCCAGGAAGGCCAAGAGGCCCCAGAGGAGCGGGAGGTGGTTCTGTGCTGGGGTCAGTGCTTTCAACCTTGTGCTCCAGTTATCTGACGGGGCCATTGAGAAAGATATGGCTCAGTAGGGAAGATAAATGTAGTATCTCCAAAGTGGCATACAGCAGATATTTGTTAACTTTTATTGTGTACCCACACAGTGGTAGGCACTATCTTCAAGGTGTTTGTAGTCTAATTGGTGGAACATGCAAAGCAGCTACCTGGGTAGGGCAGGAATGTTTGAGAACATGGTCTTTGGAATCAGGTTAATACTAGCTGTGTGTGACCTTAGACAAATTACATACCTCTTGGAACTTGTATTCTGGTGTTGAGGATTGAACCCAGGGGTGCTTTACCACTTAGCTATACCCCCAGTCTTTTTTTTTTTTTTTTTTTTTTTTGGTACCGGGGATTGAACTCAGGGGTACTCGACCACTGAGTGGTGTTTTATGTAGAGACAGGGTTTTATTGAATTGCTTAGTGCCTCGCCACTGCTGAGGCTGACTTTGAACTCATGATTCTCCTGTCTCAGCCTCCCAAAGTACTGGGATTATAGGTGAGTGCCTATAATGCCCGGCTCCCTCAGTCTTTTTTTTTACTTTTTATTTTGAGTCAAGTTCTTGCTACATTTCCCAGACTGGCCTTGAGCTTGGGATCCTCCTGCCTCAGCCTCCCAAGTGGCTGTGATTATAGGCATGCACCACTATGCCTCTCTGTAACGTGTACAATGAAAGGAATAAGTCCTATCTCTAAATAAAGTATGGTGTGGTCACATAGGTAAATAACATATAGCTTATAAAAGGATGAAGTAGAACTATGTGTTCTCTCATGAGAAAATATCCAAAATATATTGTTAGCTAAAAGCAAGCATTTTACCTTTTGTGGCTTGTGAAAAAGAAAAGCATTTTGTGGTGTAAAAAAGGTGTGAAAAGATGTATACTAGCTATATGGCGTGGGTCACAGGAGACTGTCTCTTTTTATTTCCTGTATTGTTAACACTTTAAAAAAATGTGTATTGTCACATACAAAGTAATAAAGATACTTAAAAGGAAAAAAAAAGCCTGCTTCCTAGGATTTCTGCCAGGACTGAGATGTCATACATGGAGAGCGCTCAGCATGAGGTCTAGTGCATGGGGTCAGCAGATGGGTACTGGTACAGGACTATAGTTGTCAGAGGTGGCAGTTGAAGAGGAAGAATGATAGAATGCACGGCCCTTTGTGGTTGCAATTGGGTTCTGGAGATTTGAATTTCCAAGGTCAGTTGATTTCCCAGGTGTAGGATCTTGGTTGTCAGGTGCAGACCAAAGTCCATGAGCTTTGGCTGGCTTCATGAAAAGAGAGGTTGAGTATGCCAAGCACATGTGGACACTGCCCTTCTCTTCCTCTGTGTCTACCCCACCCCCGGTTCACCTTTGAGAACATCACTGTCCATCTCACCTCGAAGAGGGGGAGAGTGGCTTGTCAAATTGTGCTGTCCTAAAAGAGGCCCCGAGGACCCTTGTGGCAATGTGCTGTTGCAGGCACATTGTTGAAGAGTCATCTCTGGGTTGATCCTGGTGTGGAGCCAGGGCTTCAGCTTTTCTTGAACCTGTGTCTCCATCAGTGAGATGGGATGCTGCTGCCTGCTTCATCTTCTCCCAGGTCATCAGCTGTTCTGTTTCTTGTTCTTGTCACATTAAGAAAGGATAGGGAGAGATTTTTTTTTTTTGCACCGGGGCACTCGACCATTGAGCCACATCCCCAGCCCTATTTTGTGTTTTATGTAGAAACAGGGTCTCACTCAGTTGCTTAGCGCCTCGCCGTTGCTGAGGCTGGCTTTGAACTCGCGATTCTCCTGTGTCAGCCTCTCAAAGTGCTGGGATTACAGGCTTGAGCCACTGCGCCTGGCTTATGTGTTGCTTTTGTGAGTCTCTTAGGAGTGTGTTGGGGGGGATGAGATAAGGCAGATATTCATAAACATGATTCATATTGGGTAGCCCTACGTGCAAGGGAAAGTCTTGTTTTGACCAGTTGTCCTGGAAATCTGTCCTGTTAGCTCCTTTCTTCTTCACTCAAAAGTGGCATATTTGGTTCTTAATTGTATGGTTACTTCAATTATGTCCCAAATAGGTGCCTTTGACTTATTTAACAAATTGTTGTCACTTGGCTTATATTTTGTAGGATCCCACTGGTATTTATGGAGCCATCTTGTATTTTTGGTGCATATCTGAGATCTTTTTGTGACTGGCCACTCTTCCTTTGTACTTTGTGCTTGATTATGTGTTTCTTTGTTAATTTTATTTTATGGTTCTCTGGTGACTTAATTTCAGTTCATTTTTAAAGTATTGGTGGGTTTTCCCTACTTTTTTTAGTGCCCCAAATTATTGTTAGATACTGAAATTAAAAAGGGAAGGGGAATGAGATTTGAGAGATCATCACAGGCCAGGTGTTGTGTTAGACTTCACAGACTGTCTCATGTGATGGGAAACGTAGCTAGTACTCATCGTAGGGAGGCTGCGCTGAGTCCAGAGACCTTGCATCCAGTCTTGGTTCTGTTGCTGATAAGGTTTATTAACCTTGACAGCTTGTATCCTCTGGGCTTTGGCTGACTCCTCTATAAAATGGGGAAAGGGGGGCTGGGGTTGTGGCTCAGTGGCAGAGTGCTCACCTCACACACGTGAGGCACTGGGTTGGATCCTCAGCACCACATAATAAATAAATAAACAAAATAAAGATATTGTATCCATCTATAACTAAAAAATATTTTTTAAAAAAATGGGGAAAGGGTGTTGGATTAGGTTCTAGCCTGGCTCTAAGATTTTGTGACTAATCTTTTTGATAGTTTGTTTGAAATTCTCAGCATATTCCTTTGAATTGAATTGATGATTTACAAAGGATGAAGAAGCAGGTGGCACTCGATCACTACCTCAAATTCTAAAACATATCTTTTATCACTTCTCCCTGAAAAAGCTTTAGTTTGAAAAAAAATGAGGTACTATAGACCATTGTCTCAAATTTGCAGTTTAAATTGTATGCTTTTCTTTTAATAGGACTAGTATGAATATTACCTTGGGGGACAAAACATTTTATTTTTGTGTTAAAATATGGATTCTTGCAAGAACATCTTGAGTGCTGAGCCAGTACTAACATGTGGGCTGTTTTTGAGACCAGAGGGGAGAAAAACAGTTTGTGGTGTGTAGGAAGATGATCAGACAAGCAAAGGCCATCTGCCCCATTTTCTCCTCTTTGGAAATAGCCAAAGCCTTACACTGAGTAGAGCTGGGCTTCCCTGTGTTTGCTGAGTAGAGGAGCCGAGGCCTGAGCCTGGCCCAGTGGCCAGAAAGGAAGGGCGTTTGCCATAACAGGACGCCCCTGCTTCTCAGGCCTAACCAGGAGCTCTGGGGGCTGTGGGACTTCTCCTTTCCCCGCCCCTCGTTGTTAAGCTCTGTACCTGTGGGCAGGTAGAGGGCCAATCAAAATCTCCAGGTCAGCTGGCCTAATGCACCAAGTACAACTTTGGAGCTGGTCAGGCTGTCTATATTTTAACACCTTTGTGAGTGTCTGAGGTGCCTGGGGTGAGGACTGGGCCTTTCACACCCAAAGTTTCTCTTCATAAAGTGATAATTGTAATGATGAAGTTCATCTTGGTTTCAAGTGAAAGAAACCAACTTTTACTTTATAACTTTAGAAAAGAGGGGGTTCATTGGAAAGATACTGGAGGGAGAGCCAGACAACTAGATAGATCTTCAGATGGGGCAGACAGGCAGCTCTGGGGACCTGGGCAGCAGGGTGCAGGGCTAGGGCATGGCCCTTTTCTTTTATAGTTCATATCTGTGCCATCAGTGGGTCTTGTCAGAGCTACCTTCAGAGTCTCCCCAGCTCTAGGACTCTCACTCTCCTGAATTCTTATGCTAGCTACTGAGGTGTCTTCATGTTTTGTGCCTGTTCCCTCTCAGTCTGTTCTCAGCAAAGCAGCCAAAGTGACTCTGAAAATCCTTGTGTCAAAATAGGCCACTTCTGGGGCTGGGGCGGTGGCTCAGTGGTAGAGTGCTTGCCTCGCATGCGTGAGTCACTGGGTTCGATCCTCAGCACCACATAAAAATAAATAAATAAAAGATATTGCGTCCATCTACAACTAAAAAAATATTTTTAAAAAAATCTATAAATAAAAAAGAAATAGGCCACTTCTTAGCTTAAAACCCTCCCTGGGCTTCTAATCTCCCTCCAAGAAAAAGCCTAATTGGTTGCTTATCTCGTCTCCTGTCCTCCTTCCCTTGTTTCCTCTCCCTGGGCAAAACTGGGCTCCTCAGTTTTGTCAGGCATTCATTCTGCCTCAGGGCCTTTGCACTTGCTCTCTTTGCCTGCATCCTCTTCTCCACAGTCTGTATTACCATCCACCATACTGTATGTTTTACTTACTTTACTTTGTAGCTTTCCCTGATCTGTAATAAAAACTCCACAAGGGGGCTGGGATTATGGCGCAGTGATAGCGTGCTCGCCTAGCACGCATAAGGCACTGGGTTTGATCCTCAGCACCACATAAAAATCAAAAATAAAGATATTCTGTCACCTACAATTAAAAAAAAAAAAACTCCACAAGGGCAGGAAACTTGTCTGCTTTGTCAGTGCTGTTTCTCCAGCACATGGTCAGCACTCAGAATACTTGAGGAATGAAGCGTGTTTTTTGCTGTGTCTTAGTTGAGCCAGCAGTGGTAAGGATGATGAGCCACATAAAATAAGGATGGCCCTTGGGGACTGCGTCCCAGTGAAGGGAGGAGAGTCCTCATGTGCAGGCTGTCCCAGCTGGTGTTGCCGTGAGGACTGAGTCAGGTGGTGTGTGATGGTCTCATAGGTGTGGAGAGAATGTTCATTCTCTGTTTGTGAAAATGTATACCTGTTAGTGTTCAGAAATTCAACCATTCACAAGGCAGCTTGTTTAGAAAGTAGACATTATGGCTGTGTGATATATGAAGCCTCATCTGCAGCCTCATATTTCACTAAGTTGTGGAATACATAATTTTCTCTTCAAAAGGAATGGTGATGAAATTCTGCAAATTATACTTGAGTTTTTTTTTAACTTTATTTTTTTATGTGGTGCTTATTAGAATTGAACCCAGTGTCTCACACATGGTAGGAAAGTGCTCTACCACTGAGCCATAACCCCAGCCCTATACATGAGTTTTTATAAGGGCCCTTCTGGTACCAGAGTAGATCCAAACCTGAGGACCCAGGTCATGTTCATAAAGAGGTGAGTGTATAAAGGGGGAAGACACTGAAGTTTTTATCTCTTATTTCTTTTTTTCTTCTTTTCTCTTTCTTTTTTTTTTTTTTATGTTTCTGGAGATTGAATCCAGGAGTTCTCTACCTCTGCACTACATCCCCAGTCCTTTTATTTTGCTTCTTTTTTGAGACAGTCTTGCTGAGTTGCTGAGGCTAGCCTCAAACTTGTGGCCCTCCTGTCTCAGCCTCTTGAATCATTGGGAATACAGGTATTTGCCACCATGCCCAGCTCATTTCTTTTCTTTGTAGGAAGTTTCTTGCATGGAGACAAGAAACTTTGTCTTTGGATTTTAATGAATATCTACCAACTTACTGTCTTCTTGTCACATATTTTGATTTCCAAAGGTACATGTACATTATATGTATGAAGTGAGATCTTGGTTTGATTTTTGTGTTCCTATCTGATCACTTCTGAATAAAGCTTTTTTTTTTTTCAGTTTTGTCAAAATGAAGAACTTGATTAGTTGGGTCTTAAGGTATCCATGAACTGGTGTTCGTGTTCTGTTCCTGAACTACTGACACAGAAACAAGAGTCTGGAGCAGATGCTTTTGGGTTAGGTTCTTGTCATCTTGTACCTTGGACAGTCTATTCTGTCCTCAGGATGGGATCATCCCACTACCTGGACCATAGGTCTGTTGGGAGAGTTAAGTGATACAGTGTGGATAGAAAAGAGGACCTGTCCCTTTCAGTAACACTAAAATAAGAAAAATAATGGCTGAGTTTGATTGATTGATTGATATTTTTTTGTGCCAGGGATTGAACTCAGGGGCACTTGACCACTGAGCCACATCCCAGCCCTATTTTGTGTTTTATGTAGAGACAGGGTCTCACTGAGTTGCTTAGCGCCTCGCTATTGCTGAGGCTGGCTTTGAACTCGCGATCCTCTTGTCTCAGCCTCCGTAAGTGCTGGGATCACAGGCGTGCGCCACTGCGCCCGGCTTGGGTTTTTTATTGTTAATGGTGAAAGTGCTTTGACATTAGGTATCTTATAGTTCCATTCTGATTGTAAGCACCTAAAACATGTCAATGCTAGCAGAACTTAGAAAAGTAGGATCTGTAGTTCTATATGTGCCCTACTCCAAACACTCACAGGATGGTAATTATCATGAGATATTTATTGTAGACTTACTTTAAAACTTTTAGGCCTCACTTTTAAAGTTGATAAGCAAGTTTAGATAGACTTTTAAATATAAAACTTGATATAGAGATCAGCAAGTTTTAGCCTTCATTTGATAGTGATTTCTAGGTCCTGCTTGCAGTTTTTGAACAGTTTTGACTCAGACCTTTCTCCCCTGGAACTCACCTCATCAGGTGGGACTTTATCCCCACATCACTGCTGTAGCAGTGGGCACCCGTCTTGTTCCATTAGTCGTCTGTGGCTCCTCTCACTGGTGCCTGAGTAGAGATTCCACAAGGCCAGGGGACATCTATATAAGGATTTCCCCATTGTCAATAGCATAGAGAATCTCTAGGCACTGGCCCTTTGTTTTCTATATTTTACTTTTGCTTAGTTTTCTAAAGATGAGAAACTTTTTTAGCCGGGCGCAAGCCTATAATCCCAGCACTTTGGAAGGCTGACACAGGAGAATCGCGAGTTCAAAGCCAGCCTCAGCAACGGTGAGGTGCTAAGCAACTCAGTGAGACCCTGTCTCTACATAAAACAAAATAGGGCTGGGATGTGGCTCAGTGGTCGAGTGCCCCTGAGTTCAATCCCCAGTACCAAACAAAAAAGAGAAACTTCTTGAGAACAGTAGCTCAAAGCTCCATGAGCAAATTCAGAGTAGCATCATCACTTTTAAAAGCCAGCTCCCATTTTCTTGCTGACAAAAGGATGATTCATGAATTTGTGGTATTTGCAACATGAAAAAACAGCATTTGTACAACTATAAATGTTTACTACCACAGAAGAGGGAAAATATATACAAGGAGATAATACATTGTTTTATTTAAAGTTGATTTCAGTGAGAAAAAATACTGATTATATATCTGAATAACTGGCATAGCTAGATATGTTTTTTATATGTAATTTATATGCCATAAATCTTACCCCTTTTCAAAGTGTACAATTCAGCGTTTTTTAGTATATTCACAGTTGTGCACCACATCTAATTGTAGGGTATTATTATTATTATTATTATTATTATTATTACCACTCCAGAAAGAAGTCCTGTTCCATGGCCTTCACTCCCTATTTCTCATCCCCTCCAGCTTTTAGTAACCACTAAGCTTCCTGTTCTGTTGCCTGTAAATGGGATTATTAAAAGTGTAACCTTTTGTGCCTGACTTCTTTCACTTGGCATAATGCTTCCAAGGTTCATCTGTTACAACTTTCATTTTCCTTTTTATGGCCAAGTAGTATTCCATTATTAATGGGTATACCATACCTCAGTTTGGGTTGAATGGCTATTATGAATAATGCTGCTGCAAAATTTGTGTACAAGGTTTTGTGTGAACATGTTTTTAACTCTTGAGCATATAAGCAGGAGTGGATAAATATATATATTTTTAATTTTTATTTTATTTGTTTATTTATTTGGTACCGGAGATTAAACTCAGGGGTACTTGACCACTGAGCCACATCCCCAGCCCTATTTTGTGTTTTATGTAGAGATAGGATCTCACTGAGTTGCTTAGCGCCTCGCTGTTGCTGAGGCTGGCTTTGAACTCGTGATTCTCCTGTGTCAGCCTCCCAAAGTGCTGGGATTACAGGCGTGTGCCACTGCACCCAGCTAAATATATATATTTTTAAATACCTATAGGACTGAGCCTGGTTGTGCACACTTATAGTTCCAGCTAGTTGGGTGAGGATCGCTGAATCCAAGAGTTTGAGAACAGCCTTGGCTACATAACAAGGCCCCATTTCAATCTCCTTCCTTCCCAAAATAGGATTATATTTTACAAAGAATGATAGAGGAAGGCTTATTCTGAGAATGGTTGGTGTACCTAATATGAATTTTTTGAAAAATCAAGAAAATTTCATTAGAACATTAATGTAGTTTTAGTTAATTTTATAGTTGATTAATTAGAAAAAATGCTGGGGCTGGGGTTATGGCGCAGTGGTAGTGTGCTCGCCTAGCACGCGGAGGCACTGGGTTCGATCCTCAGCACCACATAAAAATAAAATATATTCTGTCCACCTATAACTAAAAAATAAATATTTAAAAAAAAAAAAGAAAGAAAAAATGCTATGATTCTTTGGTCTGGTTCCCTCATAATGATTATATATTTTAAAAAAATTTTTTTGTAGTTGAAGATGAACAGCATGCCTTTATTTTATTTTATGTGGTGCTAAGAATCGAACCCAGGGCTGGGATGGTAGCTCAGCGGTAGAGCGCTTGCCTCGCATGCATGAGGCCCTGGGTTCAGCACCACATACAGAGCAATAAAATAAAGACATGGTGTCCATCTACAAAAAAAGAAATTAGCACATTAAAAAAAAAAAAAGAATCGAACCCAGTGCCTCACATGTACCAGGCAAGTGCTCTGCCACTGAGCTACAGCCCAGCCCCATAATGATTATATTTTAAAAGTTCTCACCTTGCATTTGATAGTTTTAAATGTAAACACTAGGTAAAACTTGGTTAATAGAGAAGTTATTAAATAATGGGGAGCATATTTAGAAGGTATTTATTGAAATTTTTTTCTTTTTCTTTTCTTATAGTGCTGGGGATTGAACCCAGGCATACTAGGCAAGTGCTACCGCTGAGCTATACCCCCAACCCTTTATTAGAACTTCTGTCATCATTCTTTTTTCTTTTTTCTTTTTTGGTACTAGAGATTGAACTCAGGGGCACTCGACCACTGAGCCACGTCCCCAGCCCTATTTTGTGTTTTATGTAGAGACAGGGTCTCACTGAGCTGCTTAGCGCCTCGCCATTCTTTTTTCTTTCTTCATTTTGTAGTTCTGGGGATTGAACTCAGGGCTTGCATGTGCTAGATAAGTGTTCTGCCACTGAACTACATCCCAGCTCCTGTTATTTTGTTTTAAGACAGGGCCTGGCTAAGTTACCTAGGCTGGCCTCAAACTTTTGATCCTCTGCCTCAACATCCCCAGTAGCTGGGATTATAGGCATGTACCAGAACATTTGGCTCTTATTTTATTTTGAAGCAGTTCAAAGTAGTGGTTCAGAGCCTCAGCTTTGGAGTCATATAGACTGTGTTATATCCTGGCTCTGGTATGTATTAGTTCAGTGACTCACCTTGGACAAGTTTTTTAACCTCTCCAAGCCTGTTTTCCTAATCTGTAAAATGAATAGTAATACCTTATCTCGCAAAGTTGGTATTGGGATTGAGAAGATGTAAAGTACATATATCACAGTGCTCAATAATGAGCACCAAAAAATAGTGATGGGAATGGATTTTTTTCTAATTCAGTGACTTTTCATTAGTTCTTTGTTTTTATGGAAATCTATTAGGTTTCATGAGACCCTTTTGTTTTCTTTTTCAAACGTGTTGGAACATGACCCACACTAAGAAACACATTTGGCAAGGTGACTCAAGTTCTTACCCCTCCATCTATAGACATACAGAAAAATGGAACAGAAAGTACAGTTTTCTATCTACTGCCTCCTCCCACAGCTTTCCCTATTGCTAATATCTTGCATTAGTGTGGGATATTTGTTACAGTTGGTGGACCAGTATTGGTACATTTTTGTTGATTGAAATCTGTAGCTTATGCCAAGATTCACTTTTGGTGTTGTAAAATTCTGTGGATTTTGCCAGATGTGTAAGGAGATGTAGCTGCCATGGTGGTGTCACAGAATAGTGTTACTGTCCTAACAGCCTCCTAAGGTCTGTGTGTCCTGCTGTCCCTCCTCGCTAACCCTGGAAGCCAGTGATCCTGTTACTGTCTTCGTAGTTACACTTTCCTAGAGTCTCATAGTTGGAATTTTACAGTACTTTTTCAGCTTGGTTCCTTTCACTTAGCAACATGCATTTAAGGGTCCTCATGTCTTTTGTGACTTGATGGTTCATTTCTTTTTTACTGCTGAATACTATCCCGTTGTCTGCATGTTCCAGTTTGTTATGCACCTACTGGAGGACATCTTGGCGCATTCATGTTTTGGCAGTTATGAATGAGGCTGTTATAAACATCAGTGTGCAGGTTTTTGTGTAGACATAAGCTTTCAACTCCTTGGGGTAAACACGAGGGAGCACTGCTGCTGGATCACATGCTAAAAGCTCTTTTTGTTCTGCAATAAACCATCAAACGGTCTTCAACACGTTTGATGTCCAGGCAGGTTATATCCATGCCTGTGAGTTCTTTTTGCTCCACACCACTCTTGCATTTGGCATGGCAGTGTTGAGGACTTTGGCTGTTCTAAGAGTGAGTATAGTGTCTCTGTTGTGATAGCAGTTCCCCGGTAGCCTGTGGTTTTGGGTGTCTTTACATAGCATGTTTGTTGACTATGTGTCATCTTTGGTTAGGTGTCTTTTCAGATCATTTCCCATTTCAAAAAGTGGCTCAGTGTGTTTCTGAGTTTTAAGGGTTTTTTTTTTGTTTATTTATGATACAAGTCCTTTATCAAATATATAGTTTCCAAATATTTTCTCTCAGTGTGAAGCTTTATAGCTTTTTCCCCATTCTTTTAATGCTGTTTTATGTTGTTTTGTTTTGTTCCATTAGAAAACAAACTGGTGCTGATCCATGATTGACTTTGCAGTCCACTGGGGGGTCATCGCCTGCAGTTGGAAGCTCAGTGCTTGTTCTGCTTCTGTAACATTTGTAAGGATGTCATTAAGGCACTTCAGGCAGCGATTTCCAATACTGTGGAGCCTTGGTGTCAGAATCAAGACTGCTCTTTTTTTTATGGCTAGCGTAAATTTGGCGGCTGTGTCACCCCCACACGCTGAGGTCATGACACATCTAGCAGTTACGGAGAGCCTCATGAATTCTGGTTTATAAAGGTTTTAGGAGCTTTTCTCAAAATGCATTTTATTTATTTGTTTGTTTATCCATCCATACATACATACCAAGGATTGAACCCAGGGACACATAACCACTGAGCCACATCCTCAGCCCTTTTTATTTTTTATTTTGAGACAGGGTCTTGCAAGTTGCTTAGGGCCTCTCTAAGTTGCTGAGGCTGGCCTCAAATGTGTACTTCTCCTGCCTCAGCCTCCCAAGCCCCTGGGATTACAGGTATGTGCCACTGTGCCTGGCCTCAAAATGCATATTTTTATTTATTTATTTAAAAGTTTTAAAAGATGCTGTTGGACCTTTATTTTATTCGTGTTATTTATATGTGGTGCTGAGAATCAAACCCAGTGCCTCACACATGCTAGGCAGGTGCTCTACTACTGAGCCACAACCCCAGCCCCCAGCATATTTTTAAACACTAATAGAATTAAGTGAATAAGACGAAGGAAAATGGAGATGTCTCTCTGTTGCCAGCAATAGTGCCAGTTCAAATTGGTGAGAGGAAATTTTTGTATGATGGAATGTATGTTAAATGTTAAATTACTAAAGCAAATAGTGACTTGAACTAAACTGATATGGTTATTGGGGGTCTAATTTTTTTTTTTAAATATCTTTGTTTATTTATTTTTATGTGGTGCTGAGGATCGAACCCAGTGCCTCACGCATGCAAGGCAAGCGCTTTACCACTGAGCCACAATCCCAGCCCAGGGGGTCTAATTTAATGGCCATTTAACTTAGACTAGATGCTTCTGAAATATTTAAGTACACTTATTCTCTCTCCTTTTTAAAAAATATTTTTTAGTTGTAGATGGACACAATACCTTTATTTGATTGATTTATTTTTATGTGGTGCAGAGGATCTAACCCAGTGCTTCCATGTGCTAGGTAGGTGCTCTACCACTGAGCTACAACCCCAGCCCCCCTATTCTCTTAAGAGGGTTAAATATGTACCTCTGCAGTCTTATGCGTTTCATTTATTTAGAAAAAAAAATTTTTTTAATATTTTTTTAGTTGTAGATGGACACAATGTCTTTATTTTACTGCTTTGTATGTGGTGCTGAGGATTGAACCCAGGGCCTCATGCATGCAAGGCAAGCGCTCTACCGCTGAGCTACAGTCCCAGCCTGAAAAAAAAAATTTTTAATATTTATTTTTTAGTTGTAGGTGAACAGAACATCTTTATTTTATTTTTATCTGGTGCTGAGGATCGAACCCAGTGCCTTACACATGGTAGGCGAGCACTCTACCACTGAGCCATAACCCCAGCCCCAGAAAAAATTTTTATCACTTTCCTAAGTTCAGTTCTGCTTTTCCAAAATAGTACAAATTCCAATCATGGAAATTTGATCATATGTCTTCTTTAGAGAAAGTGAGAGGTGAGGGAGGTGTGTGTGTGTGTGTGTGGTTAGGGGCACACGGTTTGGATCAGGCTTAGGGAGGAGTGAGGAGCGGGATGACATGGTTAGCAATGCCAGTGGGTTCAGGGATGGGATTAAATATTAAGACTTAGGGTATATGGTTAGGATATAAAGTAAGGGTTAGGGGTTAGGGTTATGGTGAGATTATGTGTGAGGGGTTAAGCTATGAAGTATGAGATATAGTGTGAGGGTTGGGGTTATACTTTAGGGTTTAAGGTCATCTTTAGGGTTCTTTTCCCCCCCAAATTTGTAGCAGGTAGGAATTACTCCGTCCCTGTTACCCAGCAGTGCCACCTTGTGGAAAGAGCAAAGGCTTTGGCAAGGATTGTCTAGGTGTGAGTGAAATCTGCTGAATATCATGCCCTTGATTTGTTCAGGACTTTTTCTTTCTGTCCGATGCGGACTAAGTGATTTAAGGGGTAAAATATTGGCTATCTTTCCTTCTTTTTTTTTTGGTACCAGGGATTGAACTCAGGGCCACTCGACCACTGAGCCACATCCCCAGCCCTATTTTGTCTTTTATTTAGAGACAGGGTCTCACTGAGTTGCTTAGTGCTTCACTTGCTGAGGCTGGCTTTGAACTCGTGCTTGGCATTAATGATACAGCAGTGGATTAACTAGAATTTCTACCCTTAGGGAACTTACGCTTTAGTAGCAGGGGATAGAGGTAGGCAGATGAGTATATAACACAGGTCAAGTGGCAGTGAGTGTGGAGCATAACAGAACCAAGAATGGTGGAATGCTGCAGTTTCAGATTGATTGGTTAGGGAGCACTTCCTTGATAAGGTGTTGAAGGAAGAGGGTAATCCAGCCATGTGAGCACCTGTCCAACAGGACAGCAGGTGCACAAGCCCTGTAGTAGGCATTGGCTTGCTCTGTTGGAGGAAGAGCGAAAAAGTTGTGTAGCTGGAAATGAGGAGTATGGCAATTGATGGTATCAGAGCAGTGTGAATATATGTGTTGCAGGTCACATGGGCCTTGTAGACAGCAGTTAGGACTTGGGAATTTTCTCAGACAGGAGGAAACCACTGGAAGGTTTTCAAGGAAATGACATATCTACAGGGCAAGAGTCAAAACAGAAACCAACTAGGTTGCTCTTGCACACATTCTGTCTGAGAGGTGGTAGAGGCTTGAACTAGGGTGATAGTAGTGGGGATGTGGTCAGATTCTGGGTTCCTTTTTTTTTTTTTTTTTAAGATAGTTTTTTTTAAAAAAATATTTATTTTTTTTTAGTTGTGGGTGGACAGAATATCTCTATTTTATTCTTATGTGGTGCTGAGGATCGAACCAAGTGCCTCACGCATGCTAGGCGAGCACGCTACCACTGCGCCACAATCCCAGCCCCTCTGGGTACATTTTGAAGTTAGAGTTCACAGCCTCCTGTCCTTCATTTCTGAGCACCTCTGTTATGTCCAGTGTTCTACTCAGGCACCAAGTTAGAGAACAGAAGTCCTATCCTCTGTGACCTTAGGATCTAGTTCTGAATTTTTCAAACTTTTTTCAATTAAAAAAAAAGGGCACAGGATGAGACACACTTAGGTGATTTCAAGTTTAGGTAATGGATCACAACTCACGCTTGGGAGTCTCAAACACTGAGTAGAGGATGTGGTCAAGAAAACTGCTGGTTATGTAAGGTAAGAGTGCTGTACCACAGAGGAAGCTCCTTCCCAGGCTGGGTCAGGCAGGTGGACAGTGGTGGTCATGAGGTGTGTTAATGTGATGTGGGCAGAGGAATGGTTTCAGAAAGGAGTGAAGAGCACCACGTCAGCATGCTGTATCCCTTAAAGTGTAGAGTCTCAGCTCTGCTTTCCTACTGCAGCTAACCAAATATTCTATTGTTAACATACTAATCTTTTAGGAAGGATAACACATTAACTTTTTTCCTTTAGTTATTTTCTTCAGTTCCCTAATCCTATTGTGTTTCCTCTCTGTTCTGTACATATTATTAAAGAAAAAGTTACATTACCCATTAAATTGTGACATGTATTATGAGATACATTGTGATTTCAGAGATGTTTAAATATGAACAAAAGGTGTTTCTAGAATCAGCACAGTGTGACATTTGTGTTGGAGATTCTTTAGTTCATCAAGCTAGAGAGCCCCAGCACATAGAAAGAAAAAGTATTTAAGAAGAATGGATAATGCAGTTTTATTGAGTAGACTGGGTACATCATGCTCTGCTAACATGTACGAATTTCTCAGGCATGG
Source organism: Geosciurus inauris (assembly GCA_004024805.1). Lineage (NCBI taxonomy): Eukaryota > Metazoa > Chordata > Mammalia > Rodentia > Sciuridae > Geosciurus > Geosciurus inauris. The sequence goes on along the minus strand of PVHX01000385.1, from coordinate 184,303 downwards.
TGAGGTTGTGTCATTTATGAAATCAGCTAGATTTTGTATAGTACCTATCACGTGTCAGGCACTGACTAAGCAACAAGAAATGAAAGATTAGACAGCAAATTGCCAGGAAGGCATGGTCTAGAGAGGGAAGGGAAACATGGATGCTCACTGAAGTGATACAGGAAGGATTGGGAAGAGTTACAAATCACAGAGTGAGGAGCCTGTAGCTTCCCTGGAGAGAAGAGGAGGTACAGGGAAGTTTTGCAGTTGGTTGCTATGAGCTGAGTTTTGAAGAATGAATAGGAGTGGGCTGGGATTGTAGCTCAGCGGTAGAGCGCTTGCCTCGCATGTGTAAGGCACTGGGTTCGATCCTCAGCACCACATAAAAAACAAATAAAGATATTGTGTCCATCTACAACTAAAAAAAAAATAAAAAAAAAAATGAATAGGAGTTTACAGCAAAAGAGAAATGGGTAGAGGGACCATGACCAGAGAGAACTAACTCACTCCTTTGGAACTAAGGGAGTGAAGTTCCATGTTGAGAGGACTAGGACCTGGAAGGCTAGGACAGTTGGTCCTGCATCTAGGTTTTCTCAGAGTGGAAATCTTAAGCCCTTGAGATTCTCTGAGGGGAAGTTAGAGATTCGCATGAGCATCACACTAGACTCAAGAAGAAAAGAAACCCATTTCCTGTTTATTTACCAGAGAAAATGTTTTGGGAACATTGTTTTGTTAGGCAGTAGGAGTCCTGAGTGTTTTAAGCAAGTGAATGATGTTGCTGGTTTACATTTAGAAAATGGCTCTTTGGTGATGGAGAATGTGCTCGGGTCAAAAACTGGCATCAAGGAAATCAGCTCAGAACTGTTACATACAATCCCCCATTGATATGAACATGTTTAATCTCAAAATGTAGACATTGGAGCATCTCTAAAAAAGAAAATTTAACAATGAACTGAAATTACATTTAGTTGACAGCAAAGATTTTAAGGGAGAGGGGAGTTTTGGGACACTTGATCTTTGATCAAAGAATAAATAGAAATACTCTGCAATATTTTCTAATTTTCTTTTAAAGAAAATTTTGGTTTAAATTGTACATCCAGAGTATTGTTTTTAAAAAGTCCCTTCCAATATGATGTCTTAGATCAAAGCAGTAGAATTTTGAGATTTAAAAAAAAATTGACCAGGCAATTTTTATTTTTTAATTTTTTCAAATGCATTGTAATGTATTTTTATGTTTGAGACCATTTATTTTTCCTTTACTATATTAATTTATATCCTTGCAAGTTTTTTAAAAATGAATTGGATTTTTAGTCTTAGACTATTTTTAGGAGTTCTTTATTTATTGAGAGTAGCCACTTATTTGTAATATGAGCCACATACTTACAATATTTTTCCCTAGTTTGTCTTTTTGTTTTGTCAAACTCTTATATTTAATATACTTGAATACATCAATCTTTATGGTATTGGGTTTTGAGTCATAGTTAGAAAGGGCTTTTTTATTTCCATATTACAGATTGAATTCGGGGGCATTCACTCTACCACAGAACTGCACTCCTACCCTTTGTAAAAAATGTTTATTTTTTAATTTTTTTATTTACTTAATTTATTCTAATTAGGTATATATGACAACAGAATGCATTTTGATTCATTGTACACAAATGGAGCACAACTTTTCATTCCTCTGGTTGTACATGATGTAGCATTGCACCATATGTACAGTCATACATGTACCTAGGGTAATAATGTCCATCTCATTCCACCATCTTTCCTGCCCCCATCCCCCCTTCTCTCCCTGCCCTTTGCCCAGTCACAGTTCCTCCATTTTCCCACGCACCACCCTCCCCACTGCATTATGGATCAGCATTCACTTATCTGAGAGAACATTCAGGCCTTTGGTTTTTGGGATTGGATTACTTGGCTTAGCATAATATTCCCCAACTCCATCCATTTACCTGCAAATACCATAATTTTATTCTCTTTTAATACTGAGTAATATTCCATTGTGTATGTGTACCACAGTTTCTTTATCCATTTATTTATTGAGGGGCATCTGGGTTGCTTCCACAGTTTAGAAATTGTGAATTGTGCTGCTATAAACATTGAAGTGGCTGTGTTACTATAGTATGCTGTTTTTAAGTATTTAGAGTATAGACCAAGGAGTGGGATAGCTGGGTCAAGTGGTGGTTCCATTCCAAGTTTTCTAAGGAATCTCCATACTGCTTTCCAGACTGGTTGCACCAATTTGCAGTCCCACCAGCAATGTATGAGTGTGCCTTTTCCCCCACATCCTTGCTAATACTTATTGTTGCTTGTATTCTTTGATAACTGCCATTCTGACTGGCGTGAGATAGTTTTGATCTGCATTTCTCTAGTAGTTTTGATTTGCACTTCTCTAATTACTAGTGATGTTGAACATTTTTTATATATTTGTTGATCAATTTATTTCGTCTGAGAAGTGTCTGTTCAGCTCCTTAGCCCATTTATTGATTGGGTTGTTTTGTTTTGTTTTGTTTTGTTGGTGTTAAGTTTTTTGAGTTCTTTATGTATCCTGGAGATCAGTGCTCTATCTGATATGCATGTGGCAAAAATTTGCTCCCAAAATGTAGGCTCTGTCTTCACCTCATTGATTGTTTCTTTTGCTGAGAAGAAGCTTTTTAGTTTGAATCCATCCCATTTATTGATTCCAGATTTTATTTCTTGTGCTTTAGGAGTCTTGTTAAGGAAGTCGGGGCCTAATCCAATGTGATAAAGATTTGGACCTACTTTTTCTTCTATTTGGCATAGGGCTTTGGTCTAATTCTTTGATCCACTTTGAGTTGAGTTTTGTGCATGGTGAGAGATAGGGGTTTAGTTTCATTTTGCTGCATGTGGATTTTCAGTTTTCCCAGCACCATTTGTTGAAGAGGCTGTCTTTTCTCCAATGTAGGTTTTTGGCACCTTTGTCTAGTATGATATAACTGTACTTATGTAGGTTTGCCTCTGTATCTTCTATTCTGTACCATTGGTCTACATGTCTGTTTTGGTGCCAATACCATGCAATTTTGTTACTATAGCTTTGTAGTATAGTTTAAGGTCTGGTATTGTGGTACCTCCTGCTTCACTGTTCTTGCTAAGGATTGCTTTGGCTATTCTGGGTCTCTTATTTTCCAAATGAATTTCATGATTGCCTTTTCTATTTCTATAAGGAACGATGTTGAGATTTTAATTGGAATCACATTGAATCTGTATAGTGCTTTGGGTAGTATGCCCATTTTGACAATATTGATTCTGTCTGTCCAAGATCATGGGAGATCTTTCCATCTTCTAAGGTCTTCTTCAATTTCTTTCTTTAGTGTTCTGTAGTTTTTATTGTAGAGGTCTTTCACCTCTCTTGTTAGATTGATTTCCAAGAATTTTTTTTTCGAAGCTTTTGTGAATGAGTTGGTTTTCTTAATTTCTCTTTCAGAGAATTCATCATTCATGTATAGAAATGCATTTGATTTATGGGTATTGATTTTTATATCCTGCTACTGTGCTGAATTCATTTATTAATTCTAGAAGTTTTCTGGTGGCATTTTTTGGATCCTCTAAGTATTGTATCATGTCATTGGTAAATAATGATAGTTTGAGTTCTTCTTTTCATATTTGTACTCTTTTAATTTCTTTTATCTAAAGGCTCTGGCTAGAGTTTCAAGGACTGTTGAATAGAAGAGGTGAAAGAGGACATCCCTGTCTTGTTCCAGTTTTTAGAGGAAGTGCTTCCCATTTTTCTCCATTTAGGATGATGTTGGCCTTGGGTTTAGCATAGATAGCTCTTGCAATGTTGAGGTATGTTCTACTATCCCTAGGTTTTTATACTGTTTTGACCATGAAAGGGTGCTGTATTTTGTCAAATGCTTTCTCTGCATCAGTTGATACAATCATATGATTCTTCTTTAATTCTATTGATGTAATGGATTACATTTATCAATTTTCATATGTTGAACCAACCTTGCATCCCTGGAATGAACTCATTTGATAAAGTGTGTATTTTGAGACAGTCTCTAAGTTGCTGAGCCTGGCCTTGACCTTGAAATCCTCCTGTCTCAGCTTCAGTGGCTCGGATTTCAGGGGATTTCAGGCGTGAGTCACACTGCACCTGGCTAGGAAGAGCTTCTGTACTCTGAAACTGTAAAAGGGATTTACCTGGGTTTCATTACAGAATTCTTATGGTTTTGTGATTTATATCTAAGTACTTGAGCTATTAGGAACTTTTGCTAGTGTATGATGTATATTATGAATCTAATTATTTTCCATGCAGATATTTTAATTGCTCAAACATCATTCATTATATCATCTTTCCCCTTCAATTTTGAGGCACTTCTTTCATCTTTTGTCATTTTTTCTGTATGGAATTGTGTGTCTGTCTGTGGGATATCAGTCTGTCCCATTGATATGTTTGTGCATTACTGTGATGGTTTTGAGGCTGTATAACATCTGGCAGTGCTAGTTCTCTGCTAACGTTATTCTTTTTGAGAATTTTCCTGATTTATCTTACTTTCTTAAATTTTTCACATAAACTTTAGAGTCAAACCTAAAGGCATTTGGGAAGGGAGGTATTAAAAGTATCATTTTAAATTTACTTAATCTCTTCATAACAAGTAAGCTAAATTGTAGTTTTGATCTTTTCTCTTACAGATGATATTAACCGTGTTCTTGAGCAACAATGAACAGATTTTAACAGAAGTTCCTATAACACCAGAAACAACCTGTCGAGATGTTGTAGAATTTTGCAAGGAGCCTGGAGAAGGCAGTTGTCATTTAGCTGAAGTGTGGAGGGGAAATGGTATGTATTACGTTCTATATGGATGGAAATGCTGTCATTTGGTTGTATGAGGTGATAAGGAATTGAGTAATTTATATAAAAATAGTTGTATTATATGGGGGTAGGATTTTATAAAACGGTATTTATAAAAAAGCAATGTGTGATTTGACTCTTATCATAGCCATTTAAGATAAGCAGCAGGGGTAGATCTAGCTAGAAGAGAACTCCCTGGTCCTCTTGAGGCTTTACCGTTCTAACACGTCAGGTTGGTCGTAGCTCTTCTTTTCTCTTCTGATAATATCATCGAGGCAGAAGCTTTGTGTTCCCACTTGAGAACCTTTGTAAATAGTGTGTCCTCCATAAATATTACTAAATTGAGAAAGGTAAGACCCTGACTCATATTGAAGGACACTGTCAGCAAGCAGGGCGGAGAAGATCCATGTAGGTAATATGATTCGTAAGCACCGGAAATTCTGCAAAATAGTTTGCACTCTAAAGAAGGGGTTGAACTTGGATAGGAGCCTCTCCCAGGTAGTGGAGTAATGCAAATGAAGGAAAGATGGGGACGGAATATGGTGTGCTGCCATGACAGCTAGGGCCAGCGACGGGGGAGGCTGGCAGCAGCGAGCAGAGCAGCCTGCTGTGCAAGGCCTTCAGCGCTGCAGAGTGGGGTGGCCCTTGCTCAGCAGGGGTTCCTGGGGACTGTAGTAAAGGAGTGGCACTCTCAAAGTAATGCTGGTCAGTAAACCATGGGCCTGATGACAGTACAGTGCATATGGATCTTTGCTGAATAGTGGGAGAATGATCAACTGGAACATCTCGAGTTTGAGGTGGAGACAGGTATAAAGTGGAAGTGTCTAAAGGACACTTAGAGATAATCAAGTCTTAAAGTTTTTTTAAGCAGACTTTTTGAGATGTAATTCACATACCATACAGTTCACCCATTTTTTTTTTTTTTTGGTACCAGGGATTGAACTCAGGGGCACTCGACCACTGAGCAACATCCCCAGCCCTATTTTGTGTTTTATGTAGAGACAGGGTCTCGCTGAGTTGCTTAGCGCCTGGCCATTGCTGAGGCTGGCTTTGAACTCGCGATTCTCCTGTCTCAGCCTCCCAAAGTGCTGGGATTACAAGCGTGAGCCACCGCGCCCGGCTCAGTTCACCCATTTAAAGTATACAATTTAGTGTTTTATTATGTTCAGAGTGTGCTACCATCACCACAGTTATTTCTAGATAATTTTTCTTGCCACCAAAAAAAAAAAGAAACTCTATACCCATTAGCAATGACTGACTCCCTTTCCTTTGGACCCCCTCATCTATCAGAAACCACTAATGTACTTTTTGTTTCTATAGGTTTGTCTATTTTAGACCTTTCATACAGTACATAGTCCTTTTTAGATTGGTTATTTACTCCGCTTAGAGTTTCTGAGGTTCATTCATGTTGAAGCACATATCAATTCATTTCTTCTTGTGGCTAAATGTTGCACTATATGGATATATTACATATTCCTTATCCAACAGATGGACAGTTACTTATTCAGTTGATGGATATTGGAGTTATTTCCTTTTCAGGGGAGTTTTCTGTGAATGATGCTCTGTGAACTTTTACATACAAGTGTTTGTGTGGCTATTTTGTCACATCTCTTAGGTGTATACCTAGGCCTAAGTCACCTTACTAGGGCTTATGGTAATTCAGTGTTTAACCTTTTCAGGGACTGACAAAACTGTTTTCCAAAGCAATTGTACCATTTTATTCCAGCAGCAGTATATGAGGATTCTAATTTTTCCACATTCTTGTCAACATTTCATTTGTCCGTTAGATTTTAGCCATCTGACTGGATAAGAAATGATACCTCATTGTGGGTTTTTTTTTTTAGTTGTTGATTGACCTTTATTTATTCATTTATTTATATGCGGTGCTGAGGATCGAACCCAGTGCCTCCCACATATGAGACAAGCGCTCTACCACTGAGCCACAATTCCAGCCTCTCATTGTAGTTTTTATTTGCATTTCCTTAATTACTAATGATGCTGAACATCTTTCATGTTATATTGGATAAATGTCCATTCATATCCTTTTCCCTTTTTTGTGTGTGTGCAGGACATTGAACCTAGGGCCTCACAGAAGCCAGGCAAGAGTTCTACTACTAATTTACATCCCCAAACTTTTACTTTTTTATTATTTTGAGACAGGGTCTCACTAAGCTGGCCTCATATTTGCTGTTCTTCAACCTCACTATCCTAAGTAGCTGCAACACCACACCTGGAAACTTTTGTTTCTTTTTAAATTGGGATATTTATCTTTTTTTCTTTTCCTTTTTCTTATTATTTCCTTATTTACTTACTTTTTGTGGTTATAGGTATTGAACAGAAGGATGTTCTACCATTGTGTGATATCCCCAGCCCTTTTTAGTTTTTTTTTTTTTAAATATTTTTTAGTTGTAGGTGGACACAATATCTTTATTGATTTATTTTTATGTGGTGCTGAGGATCGAACCCAGTGCCTCACACATGTGAGGCAAGCGCTCTACCACTGAGCCACAATCCCAGCCCTTTAGTTTTAATTTTAAAACAGATCCTTGCAAAGTTGCCAAGGCTAGCCTGGAACTTAGATCTTCCTGCCCCAGCCTCCCAAGTAGCTGGGGTTACAGATGGGGTATTTTGTCTTTTTGTTATTAAGTTGTAGGAGTTCTTTATATATTCTAGGTACTAGTCCCTTATAAAGAATATGACATGGAACTATTTTCTCCCAAAGTCCTAGGCTTTTTTTTTTTTTGGTACCTGGGATTGAACTCGGGTGATGGACCACCGAGCCACATCCCCAGCCCTATTTTGTGTTTTATGTAGAGACAGGGTCTCACTGAGTTGCTTAGCGCCTCGCTGTTGCTGAGGCTGGCTTTGAACTCGCGATTCTCCTGTCTCAGCCTCCCTAAGTGCTGGGATTACAGATATGTGCCACCGCGCCCGGCAAGACCTATGCTTTTAATGTTTTCCTTAGAAATCAGGGTAAAGTCTTCAAGGATACATTGAGTGAAACTTGATTTCAATAAACATTGGATTTTACTTAACTATAAGGACGAGGACAGGTCCTCGATTGTCAACCTGATGACAGCCACAAGAAGGGGGCAGTTAGTAAGTAAAATTAATGTTTTCTAGGGGGCCAGTGTTAGAACCTGATGATTCCATCCTTATTTCTTTTCTCTAGACTTTTAGCACTCTTTCTTTCTGTAGCTTCTGATTCCTTATCTCTCTCCCTCTTCTCTCTTACTTAGCTGGGAGAGAAATACATTTTTGCATAGGTACCACAGCCCCAAATGGTCCATGGCTACGCAGAAATGCTTATCTCCCTGAGGCAAATCCTTTGATTGGTGCCATTTTTGTCTCCAAGCCCATCCCAAAACCCTTGGTTTTGCTGCAGCAGGGATAAAGACTACTGTCTGAAGCACAGAGGGTCTCTGCATACACTGTTTGCTATGCTCTTTACATAGTGTAGGTTTCCTGGGAGCTTGGCTAACTTCTGTTCATTCTTTGCTTCTCGTCCCTTCTTTGACTCTCAGAGGGTGGTAGTTATCTCTCCCCTGTGCTCCAGTACTGTCATGGTATTTATTAAGCAATAAAATACCTTTTATCTCTCTCTTGTTGAACTAAAATCCCTGAAGGCAGGAACTTCTCTCATCTGTTCACCATCATATCCCCAGTGCCCAGCCTAGTGCTCATAATAGGCATTTAGTAAATACTTAAGTCATTGAGTGAGACAAAGAAGAAAAAGAGATTTTCTAATGAATACAATTCAAAGGGAGGGGAAAGCTCTACCAGCTTTTCTCAATTTCAACGTGGAGGAACCCTTAAAGCAATTTTCAGGCTTCATAGAGTGCATAAAAATTTACCACATCTGTAACTTAAGACTTCTTAGTGTGATCAGTATGTCATAGATACAGTAGTCCAGTAGTAATTATCAATGCTTTTTATTTTTTTAAGAGCTTTATCTTGGCTCGTGATTCTGGAGGTCCAAGATGGAGGGGCTATAACTTGATGGAGAGCTCTGAGACAGTGCAGGGCATCACCTGGTGAAAGACAGGGAATGTACCTGGTACGTGTCTTTATTTTTTTGGTGCTAGGGGTTGAACCCTGGACTTCATGCATGCTAGACAAGTGTGCTCTGCCACTGAGCTACATTCCCAGACCATCAGTAGTTTTTTGTTTTTGTTTTTGTTTTGGTACTGGGAATTGAACCCAGGGGTGCTTTAGCACTGAGTCATATCCCCAGTCCTTTTTATATTTTTATTTTGAGACAGGGTCTCACTAAGTTGCAGAGGCTGGCATTGAACTTGTGATCCTCTTATCTCAGCCTCCCAAACCACTGGGATTATAGTTGTGCACCTTATGCCCAGCCCATCAGTGCTTCTGAGTAGAGAATATGTCTCTGTAAATCTTGTGTTCGTTTACTTCGTTTACTTAGGCTGCCATAACAAAGTATCCATAGACTGGATAGCTTACACAACAAAAATTTATTTTTTCACAATTTCAGAGGCTAGGAGTCTGAGATCAAGGTGTCAGCAGGCTGAGTTTCTTCTGAGGCTTTTCTCCTTGCCTTGTAGGTGTACTGCCTCCTCCCTGTGTCCTCAAGTGGTTCTCTTCATCTCTAAAGGACACTGGTTACATTGGATTAGATTAGGGCTCACCCAGATGACTTTATTTAAATTTACTACCTCTTGTAAAGACCTTATCAACAAATGCGGTCACATTCTGAGGTACTGGAGGGTAGGACCTTAAGATATGGGTTTAGGCGGGATATAGTTTAGCCTGTAACAGTGTTAATTTGGACAGTTTATTATCCTACTCTTTCTGTGGTTCCCTGCCCTACACAGATGTCAACCCCAGTGCAGATTTGTGAGGTATAGTACCTTTCGTCTCGCCATTTGTTACATTCCCTTCTTGATTTTTTTTCACCTTATCCAAGAATGCCTAAAAATCTTCTCATAGATTCCCACTATACAAGATGTTAATGAAGAATATATTTCATGATATGTGTAAGGTAGGTTTTTTTCACTTTACAATGAAAATAATGTTTAGACAACTGTTCTTTTTTTAAGAATATTTTTAGTTATAGATGGACACAGTATGTTTATTTTATTTATTTGTTTTTATGTAGTGCTAAGGATCAAAGCCAGTGCCTTATATGGGCTAGGCAAACGCTCTGCCACTGAGCTACAGCCCAGCCCTAGACAACTATTTTTTTTTTGGTACCGGGGATTGAACTCAGGGCACTCGACCACTGAGCCACACCCCCAGCCCTGTTTTGTGTTTTATGTAGAGACAGGGTCTCACTGAGTTGCTTAGCGCCTCACCGTTGCTGAGGCTGGCTTTGAACTCGCGATCCTCCTGTCTCAGCCTCTCTAAGTGCTGGGATGACAGGCTTGTGCCACCGCACCCGGCTGACAACTATTCTTATAATTAAAAAATTAGTGAAACTTAGCTTACTTGTCTTGAAATTAATCTTTCCTTCTAAAAATTTTATAAATTCATAAAGTGAGATGATAAATTTCTCTTAAGTAACTGGATTAAGACAAAATGGAATTTAATTTTTATTAAGTTATGTTCAGACTTGGTAGATTTCAATAAAGGTATGTAGATTTTAATTAACATAAAAAATGAAAATTTATTGACAAAGTCAATTAGTAGAGCAACCAAAAATTAAGCTCCTAAAACCATAATTTAAGCAATAATAAAGATATGGCCTGAGACACAGTTTTATGCTAAACTAAGGGACATGATTAGATTAAATATAGGTCTTGCTGTTGAAAAAGGCAAATACATATGTATTTTAACAGTTGTTTTATAGGCCTGTATATATGAAAAGTAGTACTTTTTTTAAAAAATATTTTTTAAGTTGTTGGTGGACCTTTATTTTTTTTTCATGTATTTATATGTGGTGCTGCAAATTGAACCCAGTGTCTCACGCATGCTAGGCAAGTGCTCTACCACTGAGCCACAACTCCAGCCCTGAAAAGTATTACTTTTGAAACTAAAAATATAAAATGAAATTCACTCCTTTAATATTTTAACTCATGCTTGTTTTGTTTTTGTTTTCTGTACCAAACTCAATTCTGAGTTGAACTTGAGCTGAGCACATGTGGGTTTCACCTTTAGCTAGACTGTAGCTTCAGTGACACAGCTTGCCTGCACATGTAAGACCATGGTAGTGCCATATCACAGTGCGTGTCGCGTGTCTGCAAATGGCAGGGCTTTCTTTATGGAAATCGAGACTCTACCTGGGAGTAGAACAGGAAGGCACAGCTTGAATGCGTGAATAGATTGCATCTCACAAAATTTTTTCTCTTGTCTATACATGAAATTCTCTGCATGACCCAAAGATTTAGAGGAAGGGTCTCTCCCTCAGCCATACACTGGTGTTGAAAGAAAGGAAAGCACTGTCCACGTTTGTGCTGGAGCTGTCCCAGGTGGTTCCCCAAGCTTCAGGGCTGCTGGTGTCCTTCCTCGCTTTTAAGCATAAACAGCAGTGGTGATGTTCCTTGAATTCCTTTTTATATCTTTAAATTGAGATAAAAGCCACAGAATGTGAACATGACCATGTGAATGTGTATAATTTAGCAGTTTTCAGTGCAGTCACTATGTTGTACAAACATCAAACTCTGTGCCTCTACATCCTTCCTCTCCCACTCTCTGGCAACACTGTCCTTTACTAGCAGTATGTGTTTGACCATTCCGGGTACCTCATGTAAGTGGAATCATATAATGTGTGGCCTTTTCAGTCTAGTTTCTTTAACTTAGCAAGTTTTCAAGGTTCATCCATGTTGTAGCATATATCAGTACTTCATTCTTTTTTATGGCTGAATCATTTCCATTGTATGATGTATTTTGTTCATGTATTCATCAGTTGCTGGGTATTTTTGGTTGTATCTTAGTCTGTTTAGGCTGGTGTAGCAAAATACCCGAGACTGGGTAATTTATAAACAGCAAATTTGTTGCTCACAATTCTGGAGGCTGGGAAGTCCAAGATCAAGGGAAGGCATGGATTCAATCCCAGCACTGCTTAAAAAAAAAAAAATGAAAAAAGAAGAGAAAGAGAGGGCCGGGTGCCTACAATCCCAGAGGCTTGGGAGGCTGAGGCAGGAGGATCACAAGTTCAAAGCCAGCCTTAGCAACTTAGCAAGGCTCTAAGCAACTCAGTGAAACCCTGTCTCAAAATAAAATATAAAAAAGGGAATGTGGCTCAGTGGTACAGTGCCCCTGGGTTCAGTCCCTCATACAAGAAAAAAAAAGGACTGAGGAAATATCAGACCTCAATAGACCAGAGGAGGGCAGGGTAAAATGGAGATTCTCTGCAACATGGTTTTCTGGATCATGTCCTTGAACAGAAAGTGGACATTAGTGGAAAACTGGTGAAATCCAAATAAAGCTTGGAATTTAATTAGCAGCACTGTGCCAGTATAAATTTCTTAATTTTGACAAACAGACCATTGCTAAGGAGAATATTAACATTTGGAGAAAGCACGTGAAGGATATACAGGAACTCTCTCTGCTGTGTTGGCCACTTTTTGTCTATCAGTATAAAATTACTACAAAATAATCATTTCAAAAAGATAATATGCATGGGTAAAATAAAACAATCTGAAGTGCAGAAGAATAAATTACAATGTGGAAGACCACTATGGTGAAAGTTAACAAAAACCTAGCTGAAGAACTCAAGGTGTGTGAAAAAGTGAAGACACAATCATGTTCATAATCTGGAAGACTCAGTATCACAAAGATGGTCAAATCTCCCCAGATTTATGTAGAAATAAATATGGTTTCAGTCAAAAGCCTACCTTTTAAAAAGATACTGACAAGCTGTTCCTAAAATATATACAAGAGCAAAGGGCTAAGAAATGACAAGACACATTTGGAAAAGACTGATAACTGCTTATATTTACATTTTTAGAATTTATATACAAAAAAGATATCAGGCTGAGTGCAGTGATGCACGCCTGTAATCCCAGCAGCTTGGAAGGCTGAGGCAGGAGGATCACAAGTTCAAAGCCAGCCTCAGCAAAAGCAAGGTGCAAAGCAACTCAGACCCTGTCTCTAAATAAAATACAAAATAGGGCTGGGGATGTGGCTCAGTGGTCGAGTGCCCCCGAGTTCAGTCCCTCCTACCTAAATAAATAGATCAGCAAAATCAAAATGCAAGTTTATTGTCAATATGTATAACAAGCCCAGGAAGTTTCCATGACATAAAGAAGTACTTCAAAGGGCTAAGAAAGAGGCAAACTACCCAGATTTTTTTTTTTTTTTTTTTGGTAGTGGAGATTGAACTCAGGGGCACTTGACCACTGAGCCACATCCCCAGCCCTATTTTGTGTTTTATGTAGAGACAGGGTCTCACTGAGTTGCTTAGCGCCTTGCTGTTGCTGAGGCTGGCTTTGAACTCGTGATTCTCCTGTCTCAGCCTCCCTAAGTGCTGGGATTACAGGCTTGAGGACCGCACCCAGCTCCAGATATTTTTAACTGAGTCAGAGTACCTGAGATAGCTCACAGAGAACAGTGGAGTACATTGTAAACATGAAAGTGGTGCTTTAAAATTTAGTAGCTGTGTGTGTGCTCTTCTTGAATCCTTGATACAAAGAGTGATTCTGAGTGATCTCTACTTTTTTTCCAATACTGGGAGTGGAACCTAGAAACCCATGGCTCACACATCCTAGGGAAACACTGAGCTACAACCCCAGCCCTTAAATTTTATTTTGAGACAGGGTCTTGCTAAGTTGCTGAGGCTAGCCTCAAGATTGAGAACCTCCTGCCTCAGCCTCCCGCGTGTAGCTGGAGTTACAGACATGTGCAACCACACCAGGTATGAGCCTTCCTCTTTTAAAAAAAATGTTTGAAATACTTGAAACCATTTGAAGTTCTGTAGAATTTGATTTTTGTTATTAACTTGATAAATTTTGGTCTCTGCACATACTGGCAAACATTCACAGTAATGTTACCTGAATTGCCAGGAAATGCCCTGGTCAGCCTTTGTATACCTAATTGCCATGTGTAACATTTTAATGAATACCATAGTGAGGACAGTTTGTTGCCTTTCTTTGAAGAATGGGAGGCTTCCTTGCTTTGTGATAACTAAACATCCTGAAGAGCATGTCCTCTTGTTCACTACTTACTGTTGCAGAAGTGCTTTAGTGTCCTCGAGTTCACGTGTTGCCGGTTATTTCCCTCTCGGACTCCTGTTGTTACTCAGTAAGGCTCAGGGCTTAGAATATCCTTGGGTTCTAGCACCTATGTCCATGTGTGTACATGGACACCTCTGCTTAAGTTTCTTTTTACTGTTGGCTAGAATGGTGTTTCTGGAGTGAGTAAAGTGTGCTCTCTCTCCTAGAGCGTCCCATACCCTTTGACCACATGATGTACGAGCACTTGCAGAAGTGGGGGCCCCGCAGGGAAGAAGTGAAATTTTTCCTTCGACATGAGGACTCCCCAGCCGAGAACAGTGAACAAGGTAGGTAACCATTTTCTTCCTCATTTTCTAACTCTTGCCATACAAGTTAAATTAAGAAAAATTGGAATAAATGCTAGAGTAAGTTATTCATACTTTTTTCTAACCCCCTCACTCAACAAGTGTGGTGAGTGAGAGGGAGAGTTAGTATTTTATGTTTCTTTGAATTTTGTTATTGCAGGTTAAAACCAGTTTCCTTCTCAGGATTCTAAATTGGTCAGATAATGCACTCAAATGTATAAAAGGACTTACTGTGTAAAGGAATTGTTTTTTTGTTTTTTGTTTGTGTGTGTGTGTGTGTGTGTGTGTGGTGCTGGGGATTGAATCCCAGCACTCTTGCCTTGCATGCAAGGCAAGCACTCTACTAACTGAGCTATATCCCCAGCCCAGGAGTTGTTTTTAATAAATACCAGAGGGGCCAAAATATCTAGATTTTAAAATAAAACCATGAACTGAGTAGAAAAAAAGTTCTGAGGGATATTTTATTTATTTTTTTATTTTTTTAATATTTTTTTAGTTGTAGATGGACACAATGTCTTTATTTTATTGCTTTGTATGTGGTGCTGAGGATCAAACCCAGGGCCTCACGCATGCGAGGCAAGCTCTACCGCTGAGCCACAGCCCCAGCCCCTGAGGGATATTCTAGATTGAAGCCTGAGTGTAGCATTAAACTATAAAAGACAAGACTGGTAAGTGAATTATTTAAAACAAAAACAAAAAAGACTGCACAGTCATAACCATCACAACCAAAGTCAGAAGACAGATCACGGCTGGGAAGCAGCATATATACCTCATATTGCAGAGATCTGCGTTCCTCTCCATGTCTCTACATGGAAAGTATTCCTAAAATAGGGGGCTGGGGCTGGGGCTGGGGCTCAGTGATAATGCACTCATCTAGTACATGTGGGGCACTGGGTTTGATCCTCAGCACCACATAAAAATAAATAAATAAAATAAAGGTATTGTGTCCATCTATAACTAAAGAAAATATTAAAAAAAAAAGAATTCCTAAAACTTGGTAAGGGCCGGGGGAGGGGGGGTTAAGCCAGTCACAGTGGCACGTGCCTAAATCCCAGTTCCCAGTTACTAAGGAGACTGAAGCAGGATGATTCCAAATTCCAGGTCAGCCTGGGCAATGTAGCATGATTATCTCAAAATAAAGAGGAGTGGGAATATAGCTCTGTGGTGGAACACTTGCCTAACATGCATAAGGCCCTGAGTTCAATCCCAAGTGCTGCAAGGGGAAAAAAAACTGAAAAGAATGGGGAAAATACACACAATTCACAGAAAAGGAAATTTACATTGCCCTACAGTGTGTGAAAAGATACCATACTCCTAAGTAAAAAATGCTGGGACAGCTGTACTAAGACGCTCTGTTTTACCTGTCATGGTGGCAAGGCTCAGTACAGTTGCTAGCACAGGTTGACAGGGTATTGAGAAACAGGCCCTGTTCGGCATTGCTGCAGCCCTACATATGAAGAAACCCTGTGCCCTGGCTTGGGCCCTCCCCTAGACATGCTCAGGGACCGGAGCATGGTGTAAAACCCTGCTGCCTTTTGTGTGACCTTGAAAAGAACAGTGGTGTGTTTGCTTGTGAATGTATAAAGTGCCTTTGTTGTGTTCTGTATTAAAGGAAATTGTGCCCTAGGTCTAGCTGGTATCTGCTTTAAAATCATCTCCCTAGGGCTGTAAGCACTGCTGACTTTTCAGTGTCACACCTGCATTTTCCTTCACTGCTTCTGGTCATCTCCAGTAGGACGCTAAGGCTCTGGGCCCAGCTGCCTTCACTTTTACCTTAGGCAAGGGCCTTCCTCTGTGGGAAAGTTGTCCTGAGAAGCAGCTTTGCCAGCTCACAGTGGAAGGGCTGTTCTAGTGCTGAGGGTTTGTTTTAATTCTACTTGAGCTTTCTAGGTATCTGTACCCTCTTGTCCTTAGCTATACTTAAATAAAAAGTTTTATTTTTCACTTTTATTGATGTAATGTCTGTATGTAAACCTTAATGCCCCAGAAACAGGTTATTTTTTTCATTCCTTCTGCTGCTCAGCCTGAGTGTGGAGGTGGTGGTACCCACTAGAAGAGGGCCTTGTGGATGTGGGGCCCAGTGGTGCTGAGACCTGTGCTCCATCAAGTCGGGCAGAGCATTGAGAAGGATGTGGGCCTTGAGGAAGAATGGAGAGTGAGGGTAGAGTGAAGGCTACTTCAGGCCAGGCAGGGATTAGGTGGAGGGTCCCGGAGGGGCTGAGTGAGGCGTGAGCAGGAGTTTGGTCAGCACTGGAAGAACCGAATTCAGTACATACCCTTTGCACCACACTACCCAGAACATTCAGCAGACTGCCCACTGCCTTTGTCAGTGCTCCTCAGATAGGTTCAATGGCATTTCTAACGTGGCCTTCCAGATCCCCACCCTCGCTGTCCCCCTCTCTCCTCCAGTCAGGCTGTTGTGCTTATTCATTGTCTTGTGTTCCCTGACTCAGAGTCCCAACCCCCTGACCCTGCCAGGCTCTACCCTAGGCCTGGTTCCTCTGCCAGTGCCAGGATGTGTTTCCCCACTCAGCTGAGGGGCAGCTGGCAGAGAACAGCTCACATGCTACATGTTGCCTCTGCCCTGGCCTGCTCTGCTCTGCTCATGACTTGTCTCTCCAGCTTATGTTCTAAAGCCATAGTTGGGACTCAAGACTCAGGCTTCCTGCTGAGGGCAAGGCAGTTGTCTCTAATTGATGTCAATTAAGAGAAATCTCAAGTGAGTGTTGCATGGAACTATAGGACTCAGAAGTAAGAGACGGCTCTCAACTTGAAGGGTGGGGACTCTCTGTTTAGAAGCCAGGGGAGAGTGTAGAGGATATTACTTCAAGTCCCTTTGCATTTGGGAAGCAGAAGCACAGCAGTAAAGTGAGGGCCACCCACTCAGCTAACCAGAGCCAGGAGGTTTGCAATGGAGTTAGGAGTGAGTGCATGTGGTTTCAGCCTGCGCCTTGTGGTGGGGCCTTGACAGCTGACTTCCCACCCCTGTGCCTGTTTCCTCATCTGTGAGGTGCACAGGGCCCATAGAGTTGTGCAGAGGGTTATGAGAGGTTCTGTGAGTGCATAGAAGGGCTGGAGCATGGTGGAGCACTCACTAAATGTCAGCTTGTTATTCGTTATTTTCTGACTTGGAAATGTAAGATTACTAAGTTTCTGCTTTACCATCAAAGATTAAGTGGTACTTGGTATAATTTAATGCTGTATATTTATAGTGTTCTAATTTCTTGATAGGTTATTCTTTGGAAGAGGACCAGTATTTAAATTAGATTGAATCTCTTGTTCCTTAAAAATACTAAGGAAAATCAGAATTTAAAAAGTACACTGATTTTGTAATCTAATCATTATTGCCCCCCAAGGAAGATTTTTTTGGACATTGTATTTTTTAAAATCATTTTTATAATTTGCTCAGAGATTTGAAATTAAGGAGTCATTTAAAATAAAAACGTCTGATAAACATAAAGAATCCTCTAATATTTGGAACCCACAGGATTCTAGTCCTCCTGTGTGGCTCCCCAACGTGAAAATTTCTGTGATTAGATATGTGGACGTTGGGTTCCTGTTCTTCCTCCTCCCTCCACTAGCTATGCGGTTGGTACATTTGTGTACTGTATGTCTTTGCACATAAAGAGTGAGGTGTTTTTTTTTTTTTTTTTTTACCCCTTAAGCACCAGCTTCCGTCCTTGTGGGGGCACTGTCATCACCATTTTGAGAATGTATGGTTTAATGAAACCGTACATCCAAAATGTGAATTTTAGTCACACTTTTCAAAGTAGGCAAGACATAAAAGGAAAACATTTTTTAAACATTAGGCCCATGACCCTTAAGGTCATGTGTTCTTGGGTGCTAAAATAGTTCTGGGGATGACTCTTCTTCATGGTGCCAACTGAAAACCAGGTGGCCAGGCAGGAGCAGGCCTGCAGCACCTCAGAGACACAGGTCCTGCTCTGCAGAGCCATGTACTGCAGAATCCTCATCACCCTGCTTTACCCTCTTCAAAGAAGGTGCCAGAACAAATAGCAACTTTTTCCAGTTCATTGATGCCTTTTTTTAAATAAAAATTTTAATTTTTACAGAACAAAGGGAAATTCATGACATTGTTGGATTTGAGAGGGTGTACCATCTCAGTTTTAACCCAATAAGTGAGGGTCAGTTTTTTTGCATTCATTTTTTCATTATTGGATAATAAATTTTATTTTAGTCCCTTCTGAAAAGGCTTTTTTTGAAAATTTATTTTATACTGTGGTAAAATATACTTAACACAAAATTTACTACCTTTGCCATTTTTAACTGTTAGAAACCTTTTGACAAGTCAGTTTCAAGATTGAGATAGAATGTAAAAAGAAAGGATTTCATTTAACAACTTTATGTTGTTTTGTTCTTTTTGTTTTTGTTTGGTACTGAGGGCTTAACCACTGAGCCACACCCTTAGCTTTTTTTTTTTTTAATTTTGAGACAAGGTCTCACTAAGTTGCTTAGGGACTCACCAAGTTGCTGAGGCTGACCTTGAACCTGCAATTCTCCTGCCTCAGCCTCCTGAGTTGCTGAGATTATAAGCATGTGTCACTGTATCTGGCTAAACAACTTTATGAAAGATTAATGGTGGAACAGTTTTTCAACTGTACTTTTTTGGGAGATGAGTACTGAGGATTGAGCCCAGATTGTTTTGCTACTGAGGTATATCACTAGTACTTTTTGTTTGTTTATTTTTATTTTGAAATAGGGTCTCCCTAAATTGCTGAGGCAGGCCTTGAATTTCTTTTTCTTTTTCTTTTTTTTAAATTTTTTTTTTTAGTTGTAGATGGACACAATGTCTTTATTTTATTGCTTTGTATGTGGTGCTGAGGATCGAACCCAGGGCCTCACGCATACGAGGCAAGCGCTGTACTGCTGAGCTACAATCCCAGCCCCCAGGCCTTGAATTTCTGATCCTCCTGCCTCAGCCTCCAGAGTAGCTTGGATTACAGGCATTTGCCAATGTGCCTGGCTCAGCTGTACTGTTTTTTTTTTTGTTTTTTTTGGGTTTTTTTTAATGTTTATAGTTGTAGATGGACACGATACCTTTATTTTATTTTATTTTATTTTTTTAAATTTTTTTTAGTTGTTGATGGATCTTTATTTTATTCATTTATTAGTTGTATGTGGTGCTGAGGATCGAACCCAGTGCCTCATGCATGCTAGGCAAACGCTCTACTGCTGAGCCACAGCCCCAGCCCCCCTTTATTTTATTTATTTATTTCTGTGTGGTGCTGAGGATGGAACCCAGTGCCTCCTACGTGCAAGGCAAGCACTCTACCACTGAGCTGTAGTCCCAGCTCCTGTACTGTTTTGACTTTCTCAGCTTGGCATTTTAGATTTGTGTTCAATAAGTATTTAAACAAATAAAGAAATGGGAGAATATTGTTTTTTCTAATATGCATTTTAGTAAGTTTGGTCCTTTCATTTCTTTTAGGTGGCCGTCAGACCCAGGAGCAAAGAACTCAGAGAAATGTAATAAATGTACCTGGAGAAAAACGCACTGAAAATGGGGTAAGTCATGGTGAACTGAATTGAAATTTTTTTTGTACTGAGGATTGAACCCAGGGGCACTCAACCACCAAGCCACATCCCCAGCCCTTTTTGGTATTTTATTTAGAGATAGCATTGCTCACTGAGTTGCTTCAGACCTCACTAAGTTGCTGAGGCTGGCTTTGATCTCGTGATCCTCTTGCCTCAGCCTCTGGAGCCACGGGGATTATAGGCATGTGCCACTACACCCTGCTGAACTGAAAAATTTTTTTTATCTTTATTTACTTATTTATTTATTTTTATGTGGCGCTGAGGATTGAACCCAGTGCCTCACGCATGCAGGGCAAGCGCTTTACCACTGAGCCACAATCCCAACCCTGAACTGAATTTTTTAAAAGTGACTTCTATAGAAACTAATAGAGTTTTTCCTTTAGGGAGGGTGCTGGAATGAAACTCAGGGCCTCATATGTCTAGGCAAGCTGTCTACCACTGACTATACTCCTAGCCCCAGCATCTAATTGAGTTTAGGTCATTATTTGTTTGTTTGTTTGTTTAGTTAGTTAGTTAGTTATTGGTACCAGGGATTGAACTCAGGGTTGTTCCACCACTGAGCCCCATCCCTAGCCCTGGTTTGTGTTTTATTTGGAAGCAGGGCCTCACTTAGTTCCTTAGCACCTTGCTGTTGCTGAGGCTGACTGTGCACTTGAGATTCTCCTGTTTCAGCCTCCCAAAGTGCTGGGATTATAGGCGCCCAGCATATTTTAATTTCTTTTTGGTTTAAATGTCATAATCCTTTTGTGGCCCAGGAAGAAATATCCTTGATGTCAACATTGTGGTGAATTCTCCTTCCTTACATTCCAATTTATAAAAATCATTGTGCAAGTCCTCATCTGACTCCTGCTATAAGGCTTATTTGTGCACTCCAACTCTAGAACCCTGTAGCAGTCTGCCAGCCTCATCTACTTCAGAAAGTCTTAAAGAATAGAGGCATTGGTGGAAATTATGGTTCAGCAAATTGGGTGGAGTCTAGAATACTCCTGTGTGACTGTGTTGCCCTGCCACATTTGGGAACCTCCAGATCACAGGCACACACTATTGTAAGCATTCAGAACTTACTTGTCCGGCAGAGGTTTGAGGTCTTTTTGAGTTCCAAGATTTATCATGACTGGAACTTTAGGGATGGTGACAAAATACATTGAGTAGGCAGTGTGTTAAGGTGGCGTGACTGTGTTTATATGATACGTGAAGGAGACTCAGAAGGAAAAGATTCCAGTGGTACAATAAAACGAGAAGGCCAATTTTTTTTTAAATGTTTATTTTTTAGTTGTAGGTGACAGAATATCTTTATTTTATTTTTATGTGGTGCTGAGGATCGAACCCAGTGCCTTATGCATGCTAGGCGAGCACGCTACCACTGCGCCATAATCCCAGCCCCAAGAGAAGGCCAATTTTGATGTGATGGGTCTGTGATCTTTTCTCTTTGGATGCAATTGATTTGTTAATATGGAAATAATGTATACATTTTAAAAGCAACAAAACTGAAAACAAATCAAAATTTAAAATATGTGTATACCCTTTATGTGAATTTATGATTAGAGGAAGATATGAGACCTGGTCTAGAGGAATAACCTTGTGCTGGAAGCATCACATCAAAGATATTGCTGTATTTTATAGCACACACACCTGCCTTTCAAGCCTAGTAATGCATTCCTTGTAAAGTATTTCCTTGTCTACAAAGCACTTTTACATGCATTTTTAAGTTAATAAGATGTTAAAAACATCTTTCCCTAAAAAACATTTTGTGTATATCCTTGGTATAGAGTACTGGCACTACTAAACCTTGGGGCTGAGGCACCTCGGAACCTATCAAGCAGCAGCTATGAAGAAAGGGTGGGTTTGGGCTGGGGCTGTGGCTCAGTGGTAGAGCACTTGCCTTGCATGCGTGAGTCACTGGGTTCGATCCTCAGTACCACATACATGTAAATAAATAAAATAAAGATATTGTGTCCATCTACAACTAAAAAAATATTAAAAAAAAAAAAAAAAGAAGAAGAAGAAGAAAGGGCGGGTTGGAAGCAAAGGGCAGGATGCTGAGTTAGTATGATTCATGGCCATTAGCAGCTGCTGAGGCAAGAGGCTGGGAAGTTCTAGTCTCTGAAAATTGCAGGTCACAAAGTCAGGCTAATCTGTGTGGTGGCTTTTTTTTTTTTTTTAAATATAAAGGCACATTGCTTTATTCTCATTGTATGTTCCTGTGCTGGGGTTCCCAAGAACACCCCCCAGTTGTATGATTTGCTAGGAGGATGCAACTACAACAAAAGGACGCAGCCCAGTCAGCAAAGGAGAAAATACATTCCGCTTACACTGTCTGGTATTCTTAGCCAACCTAGCTTAAAATAAGTTGGTTTCTGCTTTGTTCCTGTATACCATGCAAGTTCCTGAGACCAATCGATCTTTCCTTCCATGTTTTCTTCCAAGAGTTTGTAGTTTTATCTCTTGCATTTCTGTGGTCTGTTTTGAGTTAATTTTTGTGTGTGGTGTGAGGTAGGGATCCATATTCATTCTTTCGCATGCAAAATATCTTGTCATTCCAGTACCATTTGGTGAAAGAATTTACCTCATTGAATTTTCTTGACACCTTTGTCAAATCAATTGACCATAAATGTTGGATTATTTTTGGAAGCGTTTGTTATTATAGTCACTCAAGCCCCCCTTTTACATTATGGATTCCAGAACTTAGCTGTACCTGTCAGATAACATTTTAATTTTCTAGAAAAAAACTTCTAGACTTCTGCCAGGATAGGAGGAGTGTAGAGTTGGGGAGGAGATACAGGAGGGCTGCCTCTCACTCAGTCTGCTTTACCTCAGTACCCTCCATTTCATTCCCTTTTACAGAGGTATTGCCAGTTCCATGACCATGACCATTCTGTGGTATGACTGAGTTGTTAATCCCGTCTCACTTCTGCCCAGGGTTGTCTCAGATGTACTGGGGTGCAGCTCAGCCTGCCTTGCTGCTTCCTGCATGGTGGTTGTCTCTGCTCCTGGTAGTCCTTCTTGGTTTTACATCATGTGATATCGAAAATCCCTTTGCTTTCATATAGTAGAGTATGGGGAATTAATTAAATTAGGATCAGATAATCCTCTACTGGGAGCAAAGCTAGGTATAGATTTCTTTTAACTTCTCTAAATTTCTTTTTCATATTTTCATTTTGTATTGTATTCAGGATATTCATAAGTTATATCAAAAGTGATGACCTTTGTCCTCAGCCATGTCCATTTGGCTGTTTAATTCATATAAGGTGCTTTTAATATTTATTATAAAAAGAGAGTTTCTCCTGTACTTACAAGTCCTATACTTGATAAAGGATGTGTATCCATAATATATAAGGAACTCTTAAAATTCAACAAGAAAACAAACATCACAGTTTTAAAAAGAGATGGGCAAAAGATTCAACAGTCCCTTGATTAAAGAGGATATGTGAGTGTCAAGCACATGGAAAGATGTTCAGCATCATCACTCATCTTTGGGAAAGTGCAAAACACTAGAATGTCTAACATCACAAGACTGATCATAGCAAGTGCTGGCGAGGAAGGGAGAGAGTGAAACCCTTGGGCGTTGCTGCTAGTTGTGTAAAGCTCCATAATCTATACAACAGTTTCACAGTTTCATTAAAATTAAATCAGTTATACAACCCAGCAGTTCTATTCCTAAACATCTGCTGGAGTGGAATGAAAGCAGATGTCTGTGCCACGTCGTTCATCAAATGTTCACTCCAGCTGTTGGAGTGTGAATGTCCTCGTGGGCAGAGGCTTCAGGGAAGAGCCAACTTTGGTGTTCCTTCAATGCTCAGAGTGTCTGCCGCCTTTTTATTATTGTGTCAGCTTGGTAATGCTTTTAAAAATATCTTTTTTATGTTTTATATTGTTTTTGGCTCTAGGTATTGACCCCAGGGCACTTACCAGTGAGCTACTCCCCATTCTTTTTTTTTTTTTTTTTTTAATTTTGAGACAGGGTCTTGCTAAGTTGTTGAGGTTGGCCTCAAACTTGAGATCCTCCTGCCTTGGTCTCCCAAGTCACTGGGATTCCACATGTGTGCCACTGTGCTGGGCTCATCTTGTGTTTTAGATGCTGTTATTGCAAGTGCAGTTCAAAGTGTCCTGTCCACCATGCTGTTGGAAGCAGTCTCCTGCTGTCTTGCTTGCAGTTGTAGCGGGGTGTGGTGTTTTTTCTTATTTTGTTGATAGCCCTATTTTCCTACTGATCTTTCTAACCCTGGTTGTTCCTAGCATCTTGCCTTAGGTATATATGTGTGTTAAACTGAACTGAACTGATGTGGGTAAGTTTTGATTACCCACATATATATAATTCACACTTAAAGAATATATAGTTTACACTTATAGAACAAAATGCCATTTTGTAGTAGTGCTGCATGGGGTGGGGTGTTGGCATATGTTTTAGATATCTAATTGGGTCCTGGGAGTTTTCATTTATTTGTTTCTTAGTGCTGGGGTGGAACCCAGGGCCTTGCACATGCTAAGCATGTGCTTGCTATACCACAGAGACATGTCCTCAGCCCCAAGGGGCTCTTTCTGATTTGTGAGGTTTAGTAATTGTTAGAATATGAAATATTCAGTTTCCAGAATACAATGAGATGTTAGAGAAGCAAGAGCCTTAGTTTTACTGAACATATCTTATAATATATATTGATGTCATTATCACTTGTTTTATTTGCTTAACAGACAAGTAAAAATACTCTCCAAACCTGAAAATTTACAAACTTGAGAAGGTAGAGAAAAAGAGGAATGATTTAGTATTCTAGAATATTTTATTAGCATAAATAGATTTTATCCTAATGATTTTGCCTGAGTTGTGTTTTAGGAATGTTAGTTTTGAAAAGACATTATGCTTCAGAAGTCACTTACACTTTAAAGAACAGTTATAGTTTTTTAAAAGTCTCGTGACAAATTACAATATAATTACAAATAACATAGGGTACTGGACATTCTAATTCTTTTTTATTAAAGTAGTTCTTTTTTATTGTGAGATATTTACATAGAAAAAGAACCTGTAAAACATGTTAGTGTAAGAATTACTAAGGGGTACACAGGGGATTACAACCCAGACTTAGAAATTCTCTTTATTTTTTTTTAAACAGTTACATTCAACTTATTTTAATTTCAGAGAGACCAAAGAAATTATAAAATATGTTTGGTGGAGGCCACTTGGAGTCTCCTCTCAGATTTGAGAAGAGAAAGAAAGACTGCTTTTGGAGATTGGTTGTTTTGTTGTTGTTGTTGTTGTTTTGTTTTTTAATTTTTTTTTAGTTGTTGACAGACTTTTATTTATTTTTTTATTTATATGTGATGCTAAGAATTGGACCCAGTGCTTCACTTGCTAGGCAAGTACTGTACCACTGAGCCACAGCCCTAGCCCTCAAGATAAATTTATAAACAAATAAATTGTCTGAAAAGTGTAGAGAAAGTGGACCAAGCACCACAATAGTAGGGCATGCTTGGTCAGCTGCATCAAGGAGGGTATCTGGAAAGTTATCCCAGAGAAAGAAAGCAGAGGCTCCCGCAGAGACAAGGAAGAAGCAGGAGATTTTATGGTGGTAGCTGTAAACTGGGTGGGACAGGAAGGACCTGTCCCTCTGAAAGGGGAACAAACGGAGTACCAGCTGGGGAGGCACTGGATCTTCATTTACTAAACTCTTCAACTAAGTCCTAGAGATTTTGAGCAAGCTGTTTCAGAGGGGCCCTGGTACAGTCTGTAGCAATGGAAGGGTGGGGTGGTGAGCTGGGGATAGGAAGCTGCCAGGAGGCAGAACCCTAGGAGGCACAGAGCAGTCATCACCACTTGACTCTCAGGGAGAGAATCACTTTCAAAGAAAAATACTGGAAAGTAAAATTTACAAAGGGATGGTGATATAATCAAAAAGATTTGCAGTTATCTGCAAATTACAATTTAGAAAAAATATTTCTTGAGGTGATATCTTAAACCAGAGAAGTTATCAGCTAACAAAATGATCCTTGTAGAAATCTTTTTTGTGTGTTTGTTTTTGTACATGGGGGATTGAACTCAGAGCTGCTCTCCCACTGAGCTGCACCCAGTCCTTTTTTATTTTTTGTTTTGAGACAGAATCTTGCCAAATTGCCCAGGCTGGCCTCGAGCTTGTGTCTCTGCTGGGCATGGTGGTGTACCCCTGTAATCCTAGCTACTCCTGAGGCAAAAGAATGAGGAATTTGAGGCTAGCCTCAGCAACTTAACCAGACCCTGTCTAAAATAAAAAAAATAAACAGGGCAGGAGATGTGGCTCATAATAAGGCACCCCTGGGTTTCAATCCTCAGTACAAAAAAAAAAAAAAAATCAGTTCATTAGCTCTTACAATCCATTCATGTCTGCTTGAGTGAAGTTACCCTGAGAAAGGTGAGGATGGGGTTAGGCTTCCTCTGGTGTGGCTTGGCAGTGCCACCCCAGCCACCACTATCCTCCAAAGCCCTTCAGTGCTACTGGGCAGGAGGCATTCAGTCTATTTTGTTATTTCTCAAAATCTTCCAAAAACAATCACCTAGAGTTTTCATTATTCTTTCATGCTTGCCTCACTTACATTCAACATTTTTTTTTATTAAAACAATGCTGAGGATGGAACCCAGGGCCTCATGAGTGATAGGCAAGTGCTCTACCATTGAGCTACATTTCCAGTCTACTCAACATTCTTTTTTTGTTTTATTCTCAATCAAGTTATCTTTAGCATTCCTATTTTTCCTGGGTATGGGGTGGGGGGGATTAATCCTTTCCTGTTAGGCTGAGCTGTATAAAATGTTGGTGTATATGGCCATATAAAAACAGTATTTTCATGGGGCGAAGCTAGTAAGTTTCCATGGTGTCTGTTAGAGTGTTTACCCTCTGATGTGATAAATGCTCTTGGTCAGGAGCAGTCAGGAGTGCCTGTGCTGCAGCCTGGCACACAGATAGGTGCCAGTGTCCCCTGTGAAAGATCATCTGCCTGCTCTCAGGGGTTCAGCTAGGGTCCTGGTCTGCTGCTGACCCACCTCGGAAGCTCAGAGCAGCCAGTCACCAGCTGCCTAGAGCTGTAGCTTTCTTATCCCTAAAATAAACTTAAGAACCATTTACCTAGGACTTCTGTAAGCTTTAACTAAGGTATACAAAAATGTCTATGCACTTTACATGTGTGCTGATTTGCAATAGGCCCTTATTATGCATTAATTATGGACCCTCTAGAATTCAGAATTCATTTAAAAGTACTGAGTCTTCCCGTCTCTGGAAATGAGTAAACATCCTGAATTCAGAACAATTGTATGGCAGTTCCTTTGTGAGTCAGGAACAATTTCAGGAAGCAGATGGCCTTGCTGCTAGGTCTTTCTTTAAGGATAGGCAAAGTTTAGAAATTAGGGGCATGGGCATTATAGACATCAGGCAGAATGGAGCAAATTCGGGTGTGAGGAGTGGGTTCTGGAATGAAGAGGCAAGCCCATGCATGAGAGGATAAGGAGCATTGAAGCAACCAGAGCAAGGGAGGCTCAAGTCAGTGGCCATGCTGGAGTCACAATGGGGATTTAGGGAGGAAGCCAGTCCTGGGAAGAATGAGAGAGGCGGGACTGTAGTGGAGGTGTACTTTCCAGGATGACCCGAGTGCTGCAGCAGGCAGCACAGATGGTGGGGCTATTCTGTGGCATGTCACTGAATTCATCTTTTTTTTTTTCCAAATAATATTAAAGTGACTTTCTTATTTATTATAACCAAGGGGGAGGTAGATTGGTTGAATATTTAAATTAGGGACATCTGAAGTGACCCATTTACCAGTAGGTGTTTAATTGCTGACAAAATCTACTGGTCTTTTCTATGAACTAATTGCCAAAGAATCTGTGATGGGAATCTGTGATGGGAATCTTTGAGGGAAAAAAGTACCATTTATGTTTAAAACCTCTGTTGGTGGTAGTAGCTCTTTTGAAGATAAGCACTTTAGGGAGTGGAGTATGGAAAGGGAAAAAAGGCACACTTTCTTTTCTGGATTGTGACAGTGCGTTTGGAATAACATCTGAACTCTTACAAGTGGGGAATAATGGAGAAATCGAGTTTAGGAATGTAGAGTTGTTGTAGGAGTTTATAGTAAATGGCTAAGGTGGGTTTTTTTGTTTTGTTTTGTTTTTTAAAGAATTTTCTGAAGTTTTTCTAAAATATTTTTTTAGTTGTAGATGGACACAATATCTTTATTTATTTTTATGTGGTACTGAGGATTGAACCCAGTGCCTCACGTGTGCGAGGCAAGCGCTCTACCACTGAGCCACAATCCCAGCTAAGGTGGTTTTTAAGAACATCTGCAGATTTTTTGACACACTTCCTTTCAAAATGTGGAGCTTAATTTTCCTCCTCTCACAGACTTGGTGACTTGCTTCTCTTCTGATGCTATAAGCACCAGGACTAAGAAAACGCAATTACCTGCCACTCCAAGATTTGCACCCCTGCACATTCCCATCCCATCCTAACAAAAGCCCAAAGCCTAATCATTTCTAATCATTTGGGTCACCAGCAGAAGGTCAACTGACCCTTGGAGTGATGTGCAGCCTTGGGAACATGCAAGTCTGCAGAGGAATGTGACAGGCCCCTGTTGAATGTGGAGAGAGGGGACTGCTGGTCTACTCAGTGGCCCTGGGAAGTTTGCCTACCTTCCTGAGTTGGATTTCTTCCATAGCCCCCCTACACAAGGAGGGGATGGGCTTGTGTCCTTCTGGCATGGTATGATGGGCATTGAGTTCTATGGGTCATTTTCTGGTCAGGGACTCTTTTGACAGCTGACCCCCACCCCTTGTTGCCCCCTTCTCCCATACCTGTTCTTCTCTAGGTAACTACCTGCACTAACAGGAAGTTTTAAGAAACATCTTTTTACTTTTGTCCCCATAGTGATGGACCTGGAGTGGTTGAGGGTGGCACAGTGGAATGTTTGCCCCCTTTTTTGGTGGGGGGCCGATACCGGGAATTGAACTCAGGGACACTCAACTACTGAGCCACATCCCCAGCCCTATTTTGTGTTTTATCTAGAGACAGGGTCTCACTGAGTTGCTTAGTGCCTCACTTTTGCTGAGGCTGGCTTTGAACTCACGATCCTCTTGTCAGCCTCCCGAGCTGCTAGGATTATAGGCATGCGCCACTGTGCCCAGTGGAATGTCTGCTTTTATGCATTGCTCATGAGCTTTTTGGGATGGCTGCCAGGTGGAGCCGTGTACTTCTCCCACAGTGTATAGTGATGATCTAGGTTCTCATTGTTACCTGGGAAATGTTGCTTTTATTTTACAATGGAAATACAAATATAAAGAAATCCTGAGCTCAATTTCTGATGGTCATAGTTGAATTTGATGGAGTTATCTAGTTGCTTTCCACATGAGTTTCTCTTTTCATCAGAAGAGGGTCTTGTGGAAAACAACAAGAGAGCAATTTCACCTTTGTGTGGTCTTCAGGGTCTAGGATTGTGTCTGGCACGTGGGAAGTGAATGGTTCGTTGCAGTCTTGCAGTGCTGAGCATGCGTAGTTCAGGACCAGAGAGTAAGCATCCTCCTTATGCCTTCTCAGAGCCTCGAGTGTGGAGTGGGCACCAGCCTCCATCCCCTGCTGCTTTTGAATGCCAAATCTCAAACGCATCATTTAGCTTTTTTATTTATGAACTTCCATGGCATCACAGTATATGGCCATCATGGACACACAGGGATTGGAGGATATGGTCAGGAGGGGGTGATAAAGACCAGAAGCCATTTAGGTTAGTGAGGAGTTGGGAAAGATCTGTAGGAAAACCATAATGGTGAGGAGGATATAGACTCTTCAAGGGGGATGCAATGAAATAAGTCTGGGTGTTCGAGTTTAAAAAGAGGCCATCCATGGCAGACTGTGACAGGAATCTGGTGGAGGGAGAAAGGAGGATTGAGTCACTTAGAAAATGCTGGTCCCTGGCAGCTGTGGCCAGGGCCAGGCCAGGACCTGTTGCTCCTGTAGCTCATCTCTTCATGAAGCTTCACATTAGCTAGCAGGCTCTTGGTACAAGCCTTCCATTAGTTGATACTGTGTATGTAAAATGAGTTCCCATTTCCACAGTAGATTTGTGGGAGTTTAGGAGAAAGGAGGGTGAAGTGATCAGATGAGCAATCAGAAAGACTGGGGTAAGAGCCTTTGCTGTGGTGGGGGGCAGTCAGACCTGAGTAGGGTGTGGGGGTGCCAGCATTAGCCAGAGGATGAACCTGGTTTATCGGGAACATAACTGCTTTCCCAAAATCCAGAGCTCAAGTAGTGAAGTGGACATGAGCAAGGGCCTGAGCCCTGGGCGCAAGCAGGCGTTCTCAGGAGGGTCCCTGCAGCAGGCAGAGGGCTGCCACCCCTTTTCTTTGTGTTCTGGCCGAGAGGACGTGCTAGCAGTTCACTCAGCGGTGGAGGTGGCTGGCTGTCTGCCCTGGGGCCAAGCTCACTGGGTGATTCTGAAGGCCCCCAGTGTAAGCTCGGATCTCATCCTGCAATGAAAACAAATAAAGAGGAGTTAGGTCATAAATTTGTTTGAATAAGTTGAGTTCAAATGGGAATTTAAAAATTATAAGCTGGGATTGTTTACATGTAGCACAGTGATATCCCTGTTACAAAAGGATCAAATTTTCATTGAAGCATTTTTGTTTTCTTGAAAAACTGAAAAAGTGCTTTGTGTTGCTAAATGTTCATATTGCACCTTTAATTAAGGGAATATATACTAAAATGTAAATTGCTTCATGTTGGTTGACTTACAAGTTTATGGTGGCTTATGTTTTTATAACCCATTTAAGTATAATTAAATAACACAAAGTGAATTATTCACTTTGAAATAATTTATTCAGTTGTATATTATGGTTCATCACACTTTTCTGTATATAAGATCCACTTCACTAAAATATTATTGCTGTATATTAGTATACACAACACCTGAATGCTTTCTGACAACATGGCATATCTTAATTTTGTTGTCAGAAAAACACATGCAACCCATGCAGAGTATAAATGTATATGGTGTTAAATAAAATGCTTTAGTTTAAATAAATATAAAATATTTTTATAAGCTCTTAACTCTTTTGTTAATATTTTTTTTAGTTGTTGATGGACCTTTATTTTTTATTTATTTATATGTGGTGCTGAGGACCAAACCCAGTGCCTCACGCATGCTAGGCGAGCGCTCTACCACTGAGCCACCACCCCAGTCCCAGCTCTTCTTTTTTTTAACTTATTTATTTATTCTGTTTAGGTTTACATGATAGCAGAGTGCATGTTGATTCATTGTACACAGATGGAGCACAACTTTTCATTTCTCTGGTTGTATGTGATGTAGAATCACATCAGACATACGGTCATATATAAAGCTAGGACTGTGATATCCATCATATTCTACCATCTTTACTGTCCCCCTGGCCCCTCCCCCTCCACCCCTGTGACCAATGTTCCTCTATTCTTCCCGTGTCCTCCCCACATTGTGGATCAGCATTCACTTATCAAAGAAAACATTCAGCATTTGGTTTTTTGAGATTGCACCTTGCTTTTTGCTGAGGCTGGCTTTGAACTCGTGATCCTCCTGTCTCAGCCTCTCAAGCCGTTGTTGGTATTACAGGCATGCACCACTGTGCCAGGCAACCTCTAGCCAGCCCCAGCTCTTAACTTTTTCTTATATTAAATACCAGAATACGAACAGTTAAATGTTTCTCTTCTATCCTGTTCATTGATATTCTAAGCATTGGTGGAAGAGGAGTCCAAAGAAAAAGTTTGGGGGGTATTTTTTTCCTGAAGTTGTAAAATTATGAAGTTAATATAAATTGAAAGATTTGTTCAATGGACATAGTTTTTCTCTAGCCAAAAAAGTGCTTAAGAGCCAGGCATGGTGGGGAATGCCTATAATTCCAGCGGCCTGGAGGCCAAGGCAGGAGGATCGCAAGTTCGAAGCTAGCTTCAGCAAAACCGAGGCACTAAGCAACTCAGTGAGACCCTGTCTCTAAATAAAATACAAAATAGAGCTGGGGATGTGGCTCAGTGGTCAAGTGCTCCTGAGTTCAATCCCCAGTACCCATCCCCTCCACCACAAGAAAAGTGTTTAAAAGGTAAAATTTTTAAGCCTTTCACAACTGCCTTTTGGATTCCTCTCTTCCACACTCAAAACTTAACTGCCTCCTGGTTGGAGTGGCGACTAGGGTAAGAACTGCATCCTGGAGACACGTTTGGGCATTCGAAGATAATAGTCTGTCTCAGACTCAGGAGGCTAAGACAGGAGGATCACAAGTTTAAGGCCAGCCTGGGCAACATAGTAAGTCTCTGTCTCAAAATAAAAAATTAAAAGGGTCTGGGGATGTGGCTCAGAGGTAGAGCATCCCTGGGTTCAATCCCCAGTACTGCTGGGTACAGGGATCTGTTTTGGCAAAAAAGCCTTCATCTGTCAAGGGTTCCACACCACCAGCACTTCTGATGTCCTGCCATGTCGACCTTGTGGCCCAGTGATCCAGGACCACCCAAAGCAGATGATCCTCCTGGTGGGTCTCAGGAAGTCTAGCTGCCCGATGCTAGGCCACTGTGCCTGTGCCATTTACCTTGCTTTATCTCAAGTTACCATGTCACCACATAGATTTTTCTGTGGACACAAAGCAAGAACTCAGCCCTCTGAAACCCCAGGGAAGAGCCTTTGCCACACACAAACCCCGCTGCCATCTTGATCCTGGACTTATAGTCCAGAACTCTGGACTTCCAGTACAGTCTTTAATAGAACTGTTGAGAACAGATACCTTGGTGTAGTCACCCATGGAAGTACATGGGCACCCTTCCCAGTCTTGGTTTGACAGGCCACGTGCATTCCAGGAGGATGGAGCCACTGAGTGAAGCCCTGCTGCAGGAGCTGTGCCACATGTGGACCCCACAGGTGGTGGGATCCCAGACTTAAAGCCCCCCTTGTCCCTTAACAGTCTTTTATGGCATGGAGCTGAGGGCAGTCTCTGGCCAACAGCAAGTGAGGAACTGACATCCTCTGTTCATGAGGAACTGAAGCCAGCCAGTGGCCATGTGTGGTGATGGGCACTCTCAGTGCATGGTACGGCTTAATCCCTCTGGGAGACTCACTCAGGAGCCAGCTGAAGACGCCAGCATTCCTCTCATGCATGTTCAGCCCATTCTTTTGGAAGTTTCCCTCATTGGTAGAGGAAGAATAGTAAATCCATGACAATTATGAAAAAGAAAGAGAAAAAAAGAAAGTTTTTGTTGTGGTGATTGGGAAATCTCAGTAGGTGGAAATTAGTAACCATTTATTAGTGTTAAAGTAGAAATAGTCTGTCAGTCATTTGGAGTGTTTTGCCAGACTTATTTTTGGTGTAATGAATCATTTTCTTTTCAAATGGAAGTTTCTGTAACCTGGAATTTAAAATACCTAGTTTTGAGGTGCCCCTCAACAGATGAATGGATAAAGAAAATGTGGTACATACACACAATAGAATATTGCTTAACCATAAAGAAGAGTAAAATTATGGCATTTGCTGGTAAATGGATGGAACTGCATCAGGCTAAGTGAAATAAACCATTCCAAAAAACCAAATATTTCTCGCTGATGTGTGGATATTGACTCACAATAACCAGGGGTCACTGGATTTGACAAAGGGCAATGAAAGGAAGAGAGGGAGGATGGGAATAGGAAAGACAGTAGAGTGAGTAAGACATCACTTTCCTGTATTCCTAAATGAATACACGACCAGTGTAGCTCCACATCATGTACAACCACAAGAACGGGAAGTTATACCCCATGTATGTATGATATGTCAAAATACATTCTACTGTAATGTGTAACTAAAAAGAACAAATAAAAAATACCTAGTTTTGTAGAGAGGTGAGCTTCACATTGTTTCTCAGGAGCAAATTTAGATCCACAGAATGGGAGCTCCAAGACAGACGGTTGGACTATCTTTATTCCATTCTTCTGGAGTAAAGAATGTGCTCAAATACCATAACAGTTTGGGAAGATGTGGAACCAGAGGGACAGTGATTGGGACTGACTCTTAAGAATCATGAGTGGTAAGGGTGGTGGAAGACGATGGATCCTGAGGGTTGGGGTGGCCACTGTGGTTGGACCTGAAGGGGTGCAAGAAGGCAGTCTGGCCGAGCAGAGCTCCAGTTTTGTAAGCTACCTCCTCTGGCGTGCCCCTCACTGAGTGGCCTCTTGCCCTGCAGAGAGGCTTATCTTGGAGAACGTGTGGCATGGTGCCTGCAACACGTAGCACAGTGCAGTGCACACAGCAAGATGTAGGGAGAGTGCGGTGCAAAGAGCGTCTGCCTCTGCTGCTTCCCTTCTCTGTGAAATGGGGGTGTTATAGCACTTCCCTCAGGGTGCCACTGGCTTACAGCAGGTCGTTCAGGACATTGCTACAGAGTAGGGGATGTGGCCAGCCACTCCAAGATGTCACCTTTTGTATTCATTTCACATACATGATTCCGTCAGATGATGTGTCACCCTTTCCTGTAGGCCATAGTAATTCTTATTGAAGCACTTGTATTTTAGAATCTGTTATGTGTTTCATTTTCTCAAAAGCAAGTGACAGTGAGATGACAGTTGTCCTTGGGTATCATTTGCTTTTTTGGTTGTGTCCTTAAATATTTGATAGCCCCATCTGCTCAAATATACTTGTTAAACCTCCAGTCCATACTAAAGAATTTACTTATAAAATACATTTTCTTTTTTCTTTTTCTTTTTTGTGGTGCTGGCGATTGAATCCAGGCCCTTGTGCATGCGAGGCAAGCACTTTACCAACTGAGCTATCCTCAGCCCTAAAATACATTTTCTTAATGTTGATCCCCTTCTTACTATAGTGTCTGATGTTTATGCATTAGGAAAGCTGTTAATTAGGAAAAAAATTTTAAACCTGTTATTCATAGTTAATAAAAATAGTCAACAATTAGGAAAAGTGCTTATGAGAAAATAAACTAATTTACATTCTCTTAACTTCTAGGGAACCCAGCTAAAATCTGGATGTGTGTGAATTCTGACACTAGATAAAGATGATTTTGCAGGTGAACATAGATATCAATGAATACCTCTCATTCTTGGCAGGTTGGGAATCCACGTGTTGAACTTACCCTCTCAGAGCTCCAAGATATGGCAGCTAGGCAACAGCAGCAAATTGAAAATCAGCAGCAAATGTTGGTTGCCAAGGTAAGTTCCAAATACAGAGGTAAGGAAACGTTCAAAATGTGTGTGCCACAGCAGTCTTTCACATTAGAGTTCAGCCACTCTGCACAGGTCACACTTGCCAGATGGGTTCCCCGCCTCCAGGCAGGTGCTAACACTGTCTTTTTCTCTGCACGATCTCTTCTGTATTAATGAATGCTTCTTAGCATCATGACGAGGGGAGGCATCAGAGCAGGAGCCTCTGACACTTGCCATGCAGGCACCCTAAACAGGAAATAATTGGCCCTGTGCAGATGGTGGACAGAATTTGAAAAGGATGCTTTTTGCTGTCACCTCTGCTGTCCTCTGGCGTGTGTTCTGCCAGGGGTTGGGGTTGGTGTTCTAGAGAAGCCCCAGTCTGTGCTGGAAGGTCTGACTGGGCCCTGGAGGCGGACAGCT
The DNA here is from genome assembly GCA_004024805.1 of Geosciurus inauris. NCBI lineage: Eukaryota > Metazoa > Chordata > Mammalia > Rodentia > Sciuridae > Geosciurus > Geosciurus inauris. The sequence continues at coordinate 148,913 of PVHX01000385.1, read as the reverse complement.
GGTGAGAGGCTGCCTGCTGATGGCACGCCAGGCACAGTGCTTAGTCCACTCACTGGGTTCTGCAGTTGGGATTGGGATTCTGTCAAGTAGGATTTGGAATTTTTCTAAATCATGTTTTAGTCATACTTAATAGAATATAAAAAAATCAGGCCTATTGCCCAGACTTCCTGGAACTGACTCGTGTTATAAATGGTCTTAAAACGTTCTGAAGCTGCTTTAAGGAGAACCTTCAAACATTACCAGCTCGGTTCTTATTGCTTTCTTCTGTAGAGAGATTTACTTAATTGAATAAATGACTATTGTGGTGTGACCACCACTACACCAGGGTAGGTTCCTGCTCAGCAGGTGTGAACCACCTGGGAAACAAAGAGTCTGAAATAATTAGTAACAAAGACAGAGCCAGAAATTAGACATAAAAAGGGGAGTATTTGATAGGTCTTCTAGTACTGATAGAACTGGAATTGAACACCTGTAAAGGGGCCCTTGTTCTTTCTACAAGGGGGAGTACATTCAAGGCAAGCATAAGGTTTCAGTAGGAGCCTTGGTTGGTTCTTGCTTCTTGGTGTGGTGGTGGTCTTGATTGGCAGTTTGGCAAGCCACACCCATCTCTGAGAGGCTGTGTGGCTTTCGCAGGTCACTTCATCTCTGGTGCTGTGCTGAATTTGAAATGGAGCTAGGCAGGACGCCACATGAACTAGGCGTTCTCAAACCAGCGGGGTTGCTGCTGGGAATTCCTGATACCAGGCTTTCCAGCCTAATGGCTTCAACATCACTTTAGTTCATGCACAGTTCACGGATGGCTCCCAGCAAATGAACAATTCGTCATGCATTGGATATACAGTTCATTGTACTACTTTTATGTAAACAATAATTTGTTAGATTTGTTTTAAAACATTCTCATAAAATTCATTGGGTTTATAAGAATAAAAACAAAATTATTAAAATTAGAAATATTTCACTTTCTTAATGATTTCTAAGATGAAATATACATAGTATTATATAATTACAAATTTTCTATTTCTGCTTATTTCCTTTCAAAATATTGATCCAAGAATATTGCCATTAAAGAACAACAATAGCCAGGCACGGTGGTGCAAGCCTGTAATCGCAGCACTTTGGGAGGCTGAGACAGGAGAATCATGAGTTCAATGCCAGCCTCAGCAATGGCGAGGCACTGAGCAACTCAGTGAGACCCTGTCTCTACATAAAACACAAAGTAGGGCTGGGGATGTAACTCAGTGGTCGAGTGCCCTTGAGTTCAATCTCTAGTACAAAAAAAAAAGAACAATAGGGGCTGGAGTTGTGGCTCAGTGGTAGAGCACTTGCCTAGCATGTGTGAGGCACTGAGTTCGATTCTCAGCACCACATATAAATAAATGAATAAAATAAACATCTAAAACATCTAAAAAATATATTTAAAACAACAACGAGGCCAGGTGAGGTGGTTCATGCTGGAATTCTGGCTACTAGAGAGGCTGAGGCAGGAAGATTATAAGTTTGAGGCCAGCCTGGGTCACTTAGTGGGACCCTGTCTCAAAATTTAAAAAATGATGGAAAGGATTGGGGATGGATGTAGTTCAGTGGTAAAGTGCCCCTGAATTCAATTTCCAGTACTGGGTAAAACAAAACCAACTTTATAGCCAGGTGTGCTAGCATATGTGCCTAGTGATCCCCGCTACTCAAGAGGTTGAAGCAGGAGGATCACAAGTTACAGGCCAGCCTGGGCAATTTAGCAAGACCATATCTCAAAGTTAAAAAAAAAAAAAGACTGGATACATACCTCAGTGGCAGAGTGCTTATCTTGTAAGGCCCTGGGCTCAACCCCTGCACCACCAGAAGTAATAATAACACATAAATTAAGGGCTGGGATGTAGCTCAGTGATAGCTTGGCTAGCTTATGCGAGACCCTGGGTTAAATCCCAAGTACCACAAACAAAACAAAATTTTATAGATATATAAAACAGTGAACACTAGATCATAAATACTCTAACCCTAACATCTTTCCTTTCCTGCAGAGAGTGGTATGTAATGCCTGCAAAATCCTACCTAAGCCTCTCTTTGTTTGGGTATATTTTATGCATACATGTGGGCATGAATACGTAATGTTGACTGTTATCCTTAAGGTATGTTTTCACATTTAATAGGGAAGAAGCTACTGAAAAGCATTACATATATTTTTTTTATTTTAGAATTATCCTGTTTTTAAAATGTTTTATTGTTAATACTGAAAAAAGCAAATACTTCCTTGATTCTCCACTGTCCCTTGGAAATCGGACCTTCATCTCCTGACCGATGGCCTTTTATGTTTTCATGTAAAATCCTCTGCTGGTCACGCTCATTTCCTTTAGGAAGTTAAGGGGTGGTTGAAGTGTTAACAGCAGCAGGAAGCCTATACTGAGTAGAAACAAGGTTGGCAAGGACTTGACAGCTGTGGTGGGGTGCAGAGGAGACTTGGCAGTGGGTGTATGCTGTCTGCTGTGACCTGTCTGCACCTTCCACAGAGGCGCTAACGTTGGCCAAGTGGTGCAAAGCAGTGCCCTTTGTCAGATCCTCTTGAAAATCCCCCACATTATCCCATTTCACATTAATACCCAGTAATTTCAGATTTTTGTGGACTACTCTATACAAGATTCCTCTAGTTCTGGGTGCAGTAGCATGTACCTGTAATCTCAGCAGCTCGGGAGGCTGAGGCAGGAGGATCGCAAATCCAAAGCCAGCCTCAGCAATTTGGCGAGGCCCTAAGCAACTCGGTGAGACCCTTTCTCTAATAAAATACAGAAAGGGGCTGGGGATGTGACTCAGTGGTTAAGTGCCCTGGGTTCAATTCCTGGTACCAAAAAAAAAAAAAAAAAAGATTCCTGTAGTGTTTCTTAAATATTTGTTAAAGTAGGTATGGAATACACTCAGTTTTTAAAGTGTATACATGTAATTATAAGTTCTAATTTGCAAAGTTAGATTTTTTCCCTTCTTTGTCAGGAACAACGTTTACATTTTCTAAAGCAACAGGAACGCCGCCAGCAGCAGTCTATTTCTGAAAACGAAAAGCTTCAGAAACTGAAAGAACGAGTTGAAGCCCAGGAAAACAAACTGAAAAAAATCCGTGCCATGAGAGGACAAGTTGACTACAGCAAAATTATGAACGGCAATCTGTGTATGTGCCCTCAGTCCCCTGTATCCATACTCCCCAGGCCTAGATAAAGTCAGAGGCTGTTTGCTGATGGTTCAGGCACAAATTCATGTAGAATTTTGCTATAGCAAGTGTACTAAAGCTTTACTTTTTTCTATACCTAGGAAAATTTGGGTTAGTTAGGTTAAGTGATTTTTTTTTTTCAAACTATGCATTCCCCTAGCCCACAAAGAAGTTCATATAAAACTAGTGAAGTCCAAATTAGGTTGTATTCATGATAATAGTGTTGTATTAACATCAGTTTCTGGTTTTGTTTTTTTTTAACATAATTTTAATTGTACATATTTATGGGCTACAGTGAGATAATTTGATACAGGCACACAATATATATTGATCAAATCAAGGTAATTAGCATTTCCATTTCCTTTTAAAAATTTTATTAGCAGTAGCAGTTGTGGGGCTGGGGTCATGGCTCAGTGGTAGAGTGCTCGCCTCATATGTGTGAAGCACTGGGTTCGAGCCTCAGCACCACATAAAAATAAATAAAATAAAGGTATTATGTTCATCTACAACTAAAAAATGTTTTAAAAAACAGTAGCAATTGTGCATATTCATGGGAACAGTCTATTTTAGTACAGCCCTGGTGATTCATTCGAGAGATCTTCCTGTACAGTGGTGATTGTAGTCCTTTGGGTTGGCCGGAGCTGCTCTAGGACTCATGCATTATGAGCATTTATTGTCACGAAATGACTGCAATTTTAAGCTTCACCATGTGGGTTCTGATTTTTTCAGTACTGACTACATTAGGTTATAGTGATTAGCAAGACCTTCACAAGGCCTTTGTTCTGTTGGTACCTGAGATTCCTAAGTAGTTGGAACAAGCTAGCTTTTGGATCAGTTCCCTTCAGGAATATTCAGTAATGCAAATGTAATGGTTTGCTCTGTAAGTCGTGTCACGTGTTCCAAAGACTTGTTGAAGTGTGTTTTAGATGACGCAGCGCTTTAATCCATGGTCTGGCACCAAATAGTACCAGAGTTGAGTGCAGTGTATAGATATTAAGAAGACAGGATGTCAGTTAAATGAGTTTTTTTCTTTTTTTGGTGGGCAATTATAGCTGCTGAAATAGAAAGGTTCAGTGCCATGTTCCAAGAAAAGAAGCAGGAAGTACAGACTGCAATTTTAAGAGTTGATCAGCTTAGTCAACAATTGGAAGATTTAAAGAAAGGAAAACTGAATGGGTTCCAGTCTCATAACGGCAAGCTGACCGGACCAGCAGCGGTGGAGCTGAAGAGACTTTACCAAGAACTACAGGTGATTCACCTGGGTCTGGGGAATGTTTATATAAAAACTTCCTCCTCTTTGTGGTTTTCTCCTGAGTATAGGATGGATATTCAGGAACTGGAAATGAATTAACCCATTCTAATTTAATAGTAGGTACAAACTAAGCTGGGTATGGTAGCTCACACTTGTAATCCAAGTGATTTGGGAAGCTGAGGCAGGAGGATCACAAGTTTGAGACTAACTTTAGCAAGGCTCTAAGCAACTTAATGAGGCCCTGTCTCAAAATAAAAATAAAAAGGGCTGGAGATGTAGCTCAGTAGTAGAGCATCTGTGGGTTCAACTCCCAGTAACTGCTCCCCCTGCAAAAAAAGTAAAGAGCAGGCACAAACTGTGTGCTGTATAAATATATATATTTGGTTTCGAAGGAACTTACTTAATCAGATGTTTAGGGGGCTCTAGAAACTTGTAATTTGTTGTTGTTGTTTTTGTACAGGGGATTAAACTCAGGGACACTTGACCACTGAGCCACATCCACAGCCCTATTTTGTATTTTATTTAGAGAGATTCTCACAGAGTTGCTTAGTGCTTCACTTTTGCTGAGGCTGGCTTTGAATTTGCAATCCTCCTCCCTCAGCTTCTGGAGCCACTGGGATTACAGGCAAGCGCCATGGCGCCTGACTGAAACTTGCATTTTTTAACAAGCCTTTGATTAAAAGTATGATTTGGGGAAGCAATTTTAATCGTCGTTTTGTGTCAGATTACATGATTCAATAAAATTAAATTAAAAATCATACAATTAAACAAAAGTTATTATTTTTTGAGGATGCTGGGGATGGAACCCAGGGTCTTGTGCATGTGAGGCAAGCACCCTATCAACTGAGCTATATCCTCAGCCCAAACAAAAGTTTTTATACAAAGTATTAATAGATACCTAAATATAATCTGGTTTGGAAAAAGATAAAATGAAATCATATGTGTATGGTGTAGTTATACACGTGTACTAAACCAGAAACCATACAGCAGTGAGGAACATTCACAGGTTAAATTCAAATAGAAGTGAATCCAAGTACCACGCCTCTGATTCCCACATTCCATCACATCAAAACCCACCAGGATTTTGGCCCTGTCCTTGTCCACAGGCTCTGCATCTGATTGGATCTCTGGATTCTGTTCATTCTCTGTGTGACATTCTCTGTAGATGTCTCTCATTGGCTGCTCCTTTGTGGGTGGAGCATCCTGGGTGTCTACTGTTAGTACCTGTGCAGCACTGATAAACTTCCCCTCAAAAGTAATGTTTTAAATGGCTTTAATGAGGTGTGATGCACCAGCATGCAATTCACCTCTTTAAGGTGTGTTGGTGGTTATTAGTATCTTCACAGAGTTGTGCAACCTTTACCATAATTAATTTTAGGACATTTCCACCACCCCAGAAAGAAGCCCTGCACCCCTCAGCCATCACCCCTAATCACCTCTCCCCATGAAGCCAACAACCACAAATCTGCTCTCCGTCTCTGGGTCTAGCCATTCTGGACATTTCAGATTGGAGATAGGCAACATGCAGGCCTTTGTGCCTGGCTGCTTTCACTCCATGTCTGCAGTGTGAGGTCACACCCTCACACATCTCTGTAGTTTGCCTTCTATTGAGCTGGATTCCCTGTGTTAGCTCTTATCTTCTCAGGCTCAGCTGCTATAACACAATACCATAGAGTTGGAAGTCCAGGATCAAGGTACTGGCAGAGTAAAGTAAGTTCCTAGTGAGGCCCACTTCTGATGGCTGCCTTTTTTTTTTTTTTTTTAATATTTTTGTAGTCATCAGTGGACTTTGTTTATTTATATGTGGTGCTGAGAATCAAACCCAGTGCCTCACACATGCTAGGCAAGTGCTGTATCACTGAGCCCCAGCCCCAGCCCTGATGGCTGCCTTTTTACTGTGTCCTTACACAGTGGTGAGTGAGCTGGTCTTTCTTCTATTTCTATTTCTTTTTTTTTTTTTTAATTTAAATTTTTAAAAAAGGAATTTTGTGGTACTGGATATTGAACCCAGTTCTTTTTATTTTACTTTGAGACAGGGTCTCACTAAGTTGTTGAGGTTCTAAGTTGCTTGGGCTGGCCTCGAACTTGGAATCAGCCTGCCCAGTGGCTGGGATTACAGTTATGCACCACTGTGCCTGGCTGTCTTCTCTTCTTAGAAAAGCACATATCCAACACATTCTGCAGGCTTGCCCTCTGACCTTCTCTAAACCTCCTCACCACCCACAGGCCCCACCTCCAAACACTATCACGCTGACGGGAGGGCTTCAGTGTATGAGTTTAGGAGGGCACCAATGTTCAGTCTGTAACCTCCAGATTTGTTTCTCAGAAGTTATCATTTCAGCAGGTGAATTTTCAAGCCAGAAACAAGTTTTGTGATTTTATTAGCACTTGCTAAGAAAAGTACCATATCATTTTTATGAAATGAAGGTATTAAGAGAGTAAAATGACTTGTGCTTGCTGTTAAGTTCTTTAACATTCTTTTACATTTTAAGCAATTGCTAAGCTTACAGAGTGTTTAGGGGTTTTGGTGAGGCATGATGAACACATGTGATTCACTCCTAGGTTTTGGACTATAATCTACTTTGCCTTCAGTGGCACACATGCAGATGTGTGTGCTAGTCTCGTGGGCCCCTCAAGAGTGTACCAGTGTGGAGTGTGCTCCCATGTGATCTGTTCTCTCCTGTTTTTTTAAAAAATGGTTGCAACCCATTGAAATGGTATGAGTGCATTATTTAGTGATTAAGGTTATCTATGTGCTTCCGGCTGCCTCCATAGTAAGATGGCTCATTTGTGCCCTTGGGCAGGAACCGCAGTGTGAGTTGTGAGGGGACTGCTGCAGGGGCTGCCCTGAGGTGGTTGTCCCCAGGGATCCAGGAGTTGGACCTTAGTCGCTGTGTCTACTTTGAAGAGGACTTGTATTTCCACACATTTGTTTTCTCTTTGTTCCATAAGAACTCTGTTCTGGGGCTAGGGCTGTAGCTCAGTGACAGAGCACTTGCCTAGCCTGTGTGAGGCACTGGGTTCGATCCTCAGCGCCACATAAAAAATAAACAAATAAAATAAAGGCATTCTGTCCATACACAACTAAAAAAAAAAAACAAAAAAAACACCCATTGTAGCTTTGCCTGGGCTGTGTCTACAGAACACGCAGCACACGGTGGCCGTGTGTCAGTGCAGACACACCCAGACTCAGGTCTGTGCAGACACATCCAGACTCAAGTCTTTTTCTTGTCTTTAATACCAGTCTTAAAAGTTATACTTTCTGTTTTGCAGATTCGTAACCAGCTTAATCAGGAACAGAATTCAAAACTGCAGCAGCAGAAGGAACTCTTAAATAAGCGCAACATGGAGGTGGCCATGATGGACAAGCGAATCAGTGAATTGCGTGAACGTCTTTATGGCAAAAAGATTCAGGCATGTGGAAGAGGAGATGTCTTGAGATAAACCTCAAAAAGTAGCTCATCTACAAGTGCTGATCTCACTAAATGAACCCTGCTCCCCTCACTTGATATAGCTGATCAGACAAAACTGGCCATAAGCCCCTGAGAGCAGAGCAGGAGGCCTGATAGCAAGGATGTCTTCCCCAGAGTTCCCGTACACATACTAAGTGATTGGTGCTTCGGTGGTGTGGTGCAGTGTCCTCTTGTCACCTCGGCCATTCTGAAGGATGCTGTGAGGAGGCAGGCATGGGTGCCAGGGCCTTACCCAGGTGGGGTGGGCGTGGAAGATGGTGGAGGAAGAGGGGAGCTGCCATTCCACAGCAGAATCCATCTTTTACATACAAATCGACCTTTCTTTCACCCCAAGTTTGAAGGTCAGTAGTTTGTGTAACTATGATTTCAGACGACAGTTTTCCTTTTTCTCTCTCATGAACAGCACAAGCCATAGGTGAGAGGACACATGAACCTGCTCCATGCTGACTTGTGTGGCAGAGCTTTAGTAACGGTGTGATGGTCGGGATTTCTCAGAGAAGTTGAACCCATAGTGTGCCTGTGCGTAGAGAGAGGGATCTGTCTTGAGGAGTTGGCCACGTGAACACGGAAACGAGCAAGTCCAAACCTGCAGGGCAGGCCTGTAGCCAGGAGACCCAGGGGGAGTTGGAGTTGCAGCTCTCGTACAAGGCAGTCTATTGTAGCACCCCCTTCTTAAAAGATGATCCTCAGTCATCTTTTAAGGCCTTCCCCTGACTGGATGTGGCCCATCTTTCCATGGAGGATCATGCCTTACTCAGAGTGCACTGATGTGAAAGTTAATCTCCTCTGAAAACCAAAACTCTCATAACATCTAGATTGCTATTTGGCCAAGTCTCTGGGTACCATGGCCAACCAAGTTGAAGCACAAAATTAACCATCAAAATGTCCTTGTCCCTTCTACCTGCTGCTCCAGTCAGTGCCTCTGCAGAGATGTGCACCTGCCAAAGGTCCTGGGTACTCTGAGCAGTTGTGAGAGTCATGAATCCTCTCACCACAGTGACTTGTGCAGACAGTTGTAGGAGGTTGTGGACCTCCACAGAAGGCCTACCTAGGAGTCAGGCTCTTTTGTTCTTAGACAGTATTTTGTGGCCAGTATCCTCTGTCTGTGGCTAGGTCCTTGCTTAGAAAGGCACAGCTGCCCTCAGAGAACCAGCCTCACCATTAGGAGTCAGAGCATCAGCTGGGTACCTCGCCTCATGTCCTTAGGGCATCTCTCATCCTGACTTTACAGGCATAGGCACAGAGGCTGGGAGGGGCTGAGTCACTAGCCCAAGGCAGCACAGTGAGTAGGTGGTGAGCAGGATTTGAAACCATGCTTGGAGCACAGGCTTTGACAAGTGCCCCTGCCCACCTAGGGGAGGGAACATGTCCCCTGGATGAGGGAGATCACTGTGGTCCTTCAGCTGTGCTGGCATCACATTGGTGCCTGCTTTTGTTGCTCTCCAGGATGGCTGTTACTGGAGAGAATGGCTCCCGCTCTCTGGTCGGGTGATCCGAAGGATTAGCTTTTTTTTTTTTTTTTTTTTTTTTTTTTTTTTTTTTTAATTTTGAAGACTCTTAACTCTTCATTTCCTCCTGATCTACAGCTGAACCGTGTGAATGGCACATCATCACCACAGTCACCCCTGAGCACGTCTGGCAGAGTTGCTGCTGTGGGGCCTTACATCCAAGTTCCAAGTGCGGGAAGCTATCCTGTCCAAGGGGACCCCATAAAGCCCCAGTCTCTCACTATTGCCTCAAGTGCTGCCCACGGGAGATCTAAATCTGGTGAGTGGCCCAGGCCCTCTCTTGGGAGAAGTGCTGGAGAAGGGTAGGGCCCTGAGTCCCTGCCCCCACACCAGACTCCAGGCTGTCCCCTAAGGGGCTTGGTCTTCTGGGCATTGTTTGAGCAGTTGTGTGTCACCATGGTAATGGTGCCCCTAAAACAAAAGTGAATTATTATTATCCATCTGAAGGTCTTCACTGACTTTTCAGAACAAAATAGTTGAATAAAACACTACCCTCTCAGCACAGGTTTGTATGCCCTGAGGACTCCTAGCACAACTGTAGCCAGGTAGAGGCCACTGCCCTGTAGACAGAGTGCTTTAGCTTGTCTTTACATCCCCTACTCAAGTAGGTCTTCCTTGAGCAAAAAATCCACAAACCATTACTCTCCTCTTGGCACAGCATCCTGTGTGCTGAGGAGGCTCCTAGGCCAGGCTCATGTAGAGAGCACCGTGTGGCATCACAGCTGGGCACCAGGCAGGTTCTGCATGGGTAGTCTTGTGTTTAAACCTACCACATTAAAACGTTGGAGTTTCTAGGGGCTGGGGATATAGCTCAGTTGATAGAGGGCTTGCTTCGCATACACAAGGCCCTGGGTTCAGTCCCCAGCACCACAAAAAAAAAAAAAAAAAAAGTTGGAGCTTCTAGCCAGGCACAATGGTGCACACCTATAAGTCCAGCAACTCAGGAGGGTAAGGCAGGAAGATTGCAGGTTCAAGACCAGCCTCAGCCACTTTATGAAGCCCTGGCTCAAAATAAAAAGGGCTGGAGATGAGCTGGGCATGGTGGCACAAACCTTTAATCCCAGCAGTTTGGGAGGCTGAGGCAGGAGGATCATAATTTCAAAGCCTGCCTCAGCAACTTAGGTCCTAAGCAACTTAGTGAGGTCCTGTCTTTAAAATATATATATGAGTCTGGGGATATAGTACAGTGGTTAAGTGTCCCTGGGTTCAAACCCCAGTGCCAAAAAAAGGTGTGTGTGGAGGGGTGGCTGGGGACATAGCTCAGTGGTAGAGCACTCTGGGGTCAGTACCCAGTAGCAAAAGAAGAGGAAAAAAGTTGGGGTTCCTTTACAATAGGACTTTCTATATGACGGGGGTGACTCGTTTTCCTGTACACACAGTGTCAGGAGGTCAAGTCCTGACACACTGGGACATCCATCCACACTGACATGAAAGCAGTGCTGCTGCTCTTTTGCTGTTGTGTCCTGTTTTCGGGATTGGTGACTGATGTGTGTTGGTCTTTTGTTTGTGACACTTGCTCTTACCTGGCACCTAGTAGATACAGTGATATATCTGCTGCTCCCACTGGGAGGCTCAGGACTCCACCTGAACCAGCAAGTCCTTGGGGGCCACAGCCTCTGCTCAGCTCTCTTCATGGCCCTGGTCAGAGTGCTGTTCTTTGATAAGCTGTGGCTTCTGGTCTGAGCTGCCCTCTCTGGAGGAGTTGCTGTCTGCGTCAGTGCAGGTAATGAGCACGGCCAGCTCCTTCCAGCTGAGGATGGCTCCGTGCCCGCGCCCTTCTCTGTGCTGTGCTGCCTGATCAGCTTGCTGGAAGAAGACGGCCTTACAGAACCCTGGCCGCCGTCCTTCCACTGTGGTGTAGAGTGACTGGACCCAGGAAACCTGTGTTCACCCAAGCTGGGGGCAGAATCTCAGCCATGGAGCTAGGACATGAAATTGCCAAGTGGGGACTCTAACCCCTTGCTGTTGGCTGTCCTGGTTCTGTGTCATACAGATGGCCACAGTAGATCCAGAGTGACCAGCGCGTGGATAGTGTCAGACCTGGACGTCAGGCACTCTGCAAGCCCACTCGTAAACCGTATGTGGGCTGACGGGCTTAGCGGGGTGCTTTTGATCTTCTTTCACACAGACTGAATCAGCACGCATTTGTTTTTCCAAACTGACAAAGAGCTATTCATCACATCTGGACATAGAAACAGCACTGTGCAAACAGGTGTCTCTTCCCAGGCAGGTGTGGAGTTAGGCCACATGCCCAGTCACTGGGGGAGAGCTGGACACCAAGTTATGGGCCCTCCCACACAAGAGTTTTGGTTTGGGGGAGTTTTTGTTTGCTTGTTTTTAAAAAGTTAATGTGATTTTCTGAGTTCATGATGAGGCTTTCAGTTTTATGTTCAGTGCAAGAATCTCCCATCACGATGAGAAGTATTACAGTAATAAGAGGCGGCGGCGGCCGTGTATGCTTCCAGCTCTGCCCTGAGGAAAAGAGGCTACTTCTTAATCCTCCCATGGCTGATTTCATAAAAACTTCCATTGCTGCAGGCTTTCAGAAGCCACTGAACAGCCAAGTGCCCTGTGACCCTGAGAGGATAGAAGTCCAGGTCCCTTGGCGGGCCCTTGCCCCTTCTCTTATCTCTTTGGGGCTCGAGTGGGCTCTGCTTTTCCCAACACAGAGTGCTCCTCTTAGAGCCCACGTGTCCTTGGAGTCAGAGAACACTGGGAGGATGGGGGCACGCGTGTGTGGTCTGCAAGAGGCTGACAGCTTGCACTGGCCTTGAGGCTTGACGGGCGCTCTCAGCACTGTAGGAATCATGCAGCACAGCAGCGAGTGCAGCCGGCCATGCAGCAGCACCACCACGGGTCAGGCTGGCTCCAGAGCAGCCTGCATGTGGCTTGCTGCACTCAGGCTATGCCAGAGCACATTTGGGAAGCTTACTCTTCATGTTTTGGCTCAAATTTTGGCATGAAGACAAATGGTTGCCCTGTGCTTCTTAGTTACCCCTCCTGCCTGTGCTGATTTCTGTCCATTCCAACCTGCTGGTGGCTGGAGCAGTCTCCATGTCAGAGCAGCTCAGCACCTTGCCTGTTGAAGTGAAGCAGGTGCCCACGCAGGGTACACAGCTGATCCACAGATGCCATGATGCACAGGTCATGGTGTGTGGCCCCACATGACCAGGGAGCACCTCTGCACCCTTTTTCAGTTTGGAAAATACTCTGTAAAAACATGAATCTCTTCAGTGGCTTTCCTGGAAACTTGGGGATGATGACGGGCTTTCTAATCACTGCAGCAGATCAGTGGGACCTTGTGTTGGCCTTTCGTGATTGCAAATTATTTTAGCAAAAAAGGAAAAATTTGATTAATCACGCAAGTAGTACAGGTCAAACGTACTAGGAAATCAAAAAATAAGTCTTAAGAATTAAAAAAAAGATCTTTTATTGCTGTATGTAATTATAAACAGTGTTCTAAAGCAAGTGCCAGTGCTTGCTTTATTCTGTGGGGGTGTAATGGACTTGACCTGTACTTCAGTGGGTGTAGCCTGTCCTGCAACAGCCTTAGCATGGTTTTTAAGTCGCTGGCCTTGCTGGCCACACTGGCCAGTAGTTGCCCGCAGAGGCTACCCCTGGGCTTGTGCACAGGCCTGTGGGGGTTTGTGCGGGTCGATAGCTCCATGTGCCAGATGGTGGTTGTCCACATAGTTCATGGAACTACCTCAGAATGTGAAGTCCCTGTGCTGTTTTTCTTTCTGGTGGGGTGTACTTTAAGGTTGGTTCAATTAATTTCAAGAAAAATTTCACTTAAATTTTGTGCTCTTTTCAAGCTAATGATGGAAGCTGGCCAACGTTAAAGCAGAATTCTGGCTCTTCAATGAAGCCGGCACAGATGGCCAATGTGGATTGGAAGGACCCAGGCATGGAGGGGCCTCTAAAGCAGGGTGCGATCTCAAGCCAGCCTTTGCCCTTATCTGCACTGGGAGCCACAGAGAAGATGGTAGGCCATCTGTCCTTACCACAGAGCACTGCCTTCTGCCTTAGTCAGACTCAGGATGTGAGGCAAATTAATGCACATTACCCCTAGAATCCTAGAGTTACTGCACCTTCAGGGCCTGTGCAGAACACAAGTGCACAGGACTTTTGCCTCAGTTTTGCAAATGATGAGCCCAACAGTGTGCTCTGTGTCCTCGTCACATCCTGATTTGAAGGACTGCAGGTCCTACCATGTATTGTTTTGCAAGTACAGGTGTGAATGTGCTTAACTTTTCAAAGGGTGACTTTGTTTTTCTTCTTAACACCTAAATTTAGGGTGTGGATATTGGTAAAGGGCCACCTCCCATTCCTGGTGCAGGCAAGCCTCTGCCTCCAAGCTATGGGACATACCCAAGTCCTGCACCCCTGGGCCCAGGATCAGCAAGCTCCCTGGAGCGGAGGAAAGAAGGCAGCTCACCCAGACCCAGTACAGGTCCACCCAGCCGGCCAAAGCCCGCCCCGCTGCCCCCTACAGCCAGCGCCTCCCAACCAGGCTCCTCGCAGCAGATTCAGCAGAGGATTTCTGTGCCTCCCAGTCCCACTTACCCGCCAGCAGGGCCACCTGCCTTTCCAGCTGGAGATGGCAAACCTGAACTCCCACTGACGGTGGCCATTAGACCCTTCCTGGCTGATAAAGGATCAAGGCCACAATCTCCCAGGAAAGGACCCCAGACCGTGAATTCAAGTTCCATATACTCCATGTACCTCCAGCAAGCTACACCACCTAAGAACTACCAACCAGCGGTGCACGGCACCTTAAACAAGTCAGTTAAAGCAGGTATGTTGAGTTTATCCCCTCCTCTGGGGGCCAGGAAGTTATACTCTAAGAAAGTACAGATCCACATCCTTACATTGGAGCCACTCGCTATTTAGGATAAAGCATGATCCTTAACATTTCTTATATAAGTCTGTCCGTGGGTGTCGGGTGGATGAGTACAAGATGAAATGCAGCTGGCGTTTTGCTGCGCTCTGCCTGTCTGACCACCTTCCCACACTATGTAGAAATCTAGCTCTTGGAAGGGTGAGATTCTAGGAATTTCATTTTTCCTCCTGCTTCACGGTAACTTGTGCCAGAAGCTGTGTGGTGAGTAGGGGTCAGGGGTGAGCCTTGACCGGTGGCCCTCTGGGCTGCCTGGCTGTGACTAAGTCAGACCTGGGAGTGGGTGGGTTGAGGTGGGTGTTGCTCCTTAGGAGCTCCCCCAGCCCATGTGGGAGAGAAGCTCTGGGGATGGTGGAGCTGAGGCCCTTCTAGGAAAGCAGAGGAGAGAGCGAGTGAGCTCAGCTCCACACACCCAGAGCCAGGGTGACTCTGACCCTTGCAGGAGGGTCCTGGGGACCAGATCTGGGTTGGGCTGCCTCAGGCATTCTTGGGCTCTGACTGCAGTGTCCAGACTTATGGTTCATGGGTTCCCAGCTGTGCCCAGGGACCTCCCAGGTGGCGTGCAGTGTCACCTGTGGGCGGGATTAAGCTCCTGGGCTGCCACGTCCCACTTTCCTGCTCCCCGGAGGCAGTGTTCTCACCTTGTCTGAATGTGTCTAAGGCTCACACATGAGCACAGCAGCTTCATTCTTTCCCTTGGCTGGAAAGCAAGGCAGGCTTATTGAGGGCAGCAAGTCAGATCAGCAGCCTTTTCTTCCTTTGAAAAAACCCACTTCTAGGAACCCCAATATAAACACCACTACACTGGAGAGAGATTCACCTGCAGAAGGAGCCAGAGGAGGTTCTTGTAAGAGGAGGTTTCCACAGGGTTTAAAATCAGAATCCCCAAAGGCAGCAGGAGCCCATCTCTCATGGAGTCGTGCTCAGGGACTCACCCCGAGACCCAGCAGCCAAGCTGAAATTGTGCCCTCTCCTCTGTCCCTTCCAGTGTATGGCAAGCCTGTCCTCCCGTCAGGGTCAACGTCTCCATCGCCCTTGCCATTTCTTCACGGGTCGCTGGGCATAGGTGCATCACAGCCTCAGCCATCTTCAGAATGTGCTGAGAAAGAGCCAGAGCAGGAGGGCCCTGCTGCGCCTGGAGAGGGCAGCTCGGTGGAGAGCCTGCCGCGGCCACTCAGCCCCACCAAGCTCACGCCCATCGTGCACTCCCCACTGCGCTACCAGAGTGACGCGGACCTGGAGGCCCTGCGCAGGAAGCTAGCCAATGCACCCCGGCCCCTGAAGAAGCGCAGCTCCATCACGGAGCCGGAGGGCCCCAGCGGACCCAACATCCAAAAGCTGCTGTACCAGCGCTTCAACACCCTGGCTGGTGGCATGGAGGGAACCCCCTTCTACCAGCCCAGCCCCTCCCAGGACTTTGTGGGCACGTTGGCTGATGTGGACAATGGAAACACCAACACCAATGGCAACCTGGACGAGTCCACCTCTGCCCAGCCCACAACCCCACTCCCCGAGGAGCTTGCCCCATCCTCGGATGCCAATGACAATGAGCTACCTTCCCCTGAACCTGAGGAACTCATCCGTACCCAAACCACCACCCACCAAACTGCTGAGCCCGCAGAGGATAACAACAACAATGTGCCCACAGTCCCCTCCACAGAACAGATCCCGAGCCCTGTGGCTGAGGCCCCGTCTCCAGGCGAAGAACAAGTCCCTCCAGCACCTCTGCCCCCTGCCATCCACCCACCGGCAGCCTTGGTGGTGGGTGTCCTTGTGCGACCAAAGCAGGGCTCCCCTCAACACTCACCTTCTTAGGAGCCAGGCGTGTCCCTGCCACCCTCAGTCAGGCCTGGGAGAGGGCTGTCGGGGGATGGAAGGACCAAGGGGCACAAACAAAGGAGGGGTGCCCGGTGCCCACTGGGGGCTGCTGGTGGAACCTAGGAAATGGGCAGGAGGGAAGAACCTTCTGGACAGAGGCCCCTGGGGTGAGTCAGTGTTGATGGAGCAGAGGAGTTGGGCATTGCCTCAGCATCCAGCAGGTCCTCCTGCCTAGGATCTCTCAGTGCTACAGCTGACAGCTATGTTGCGTGTCCAGATGCCCTACGTACATAGGGCATCTGGAAGAAACTGCCAGCTGCCTTGGGGCTGCATGTGCCTAGCAGCTGGCTGTCATAGACCACATTCCTTCTGACAGGGTCTTCCAAGAGGAAGTGGGCTAGCAACCCAAACCAGCCATTGCCCCCTGTGAGCACAGCCAGGAGCTTAGGCCCATGCCAGTGCCCTCCTCAGGTGGGCCCTGGGCTGCTCTTGGAGAGCCACTGCCTTAGAGTTTAGTTCCTGCTGCTCCTTCCCATGGGTGTAGGTCTTGGACTGGCCCTCACTTTGTAGGTCACCTGGACATTGAAAGCATGCTTCCTTCCCACAGAGCAAGCGGACCAACCTGAAGAAACCCAACTCTGAGCGGACAGGGCATGGGCTGAGAGTACGCTTCAACCCCCTGGCGCTGCTTCTAGATGCTTCTCTGGAGGGAGAGTTTGATCTGGTGCAGAGGATAATCTATGAGGTGAGCCACACCCCCCACGGGTGCTGCAGGGGATGGAGGACTGGCTGTAATGTGTCCCTGACCTTGTCCTAGGTGGAAGACCCCAGCAAGCCCAATGATGAAGGGATCACCCCACTACACAACGCAGTCTGTGCCGGCCACCATCACATTGTGAAGTTCCTGCTGGACTTCGGGGTCAATGTGAACGCTGCTGACAGTGATGGATGGTGAGGCCCCTAGGGGATGAGGTCGAGACTGACTCACTCCTTCTTACATAAGGAAAACATGCAGTCTAGAAAATTGGGAAGTATGGACAAGAACAGCAGGAGTCTCATCAGTCCATTCCCCACGCGACGGCTGCTGCCAGCGTTTTGTTGCATGTGTTTCTCCTAATTATTCACTCTTCCCTTTTTTCAGGTATTTTATATGAAATACACATTCACATATATGAATATGTGAACAGCAACTCCAGAAAGCCCCCTTTGTTAGAGGTTTAGGTGTGTGTGTTCTTGTTTCCATTTTCCTTCAGGATCAGGACTCCGCTGCTATGCAGGGCCTGTAGTCTCACAGGGAGTATTTTGAACTTACAGCTCTCACTGTGCTGTTTGTCTTTTTCTTTTTTTTTTTAAAGAAATTATTATAAAATACACATAAGATTTGCCATCTTAGCCGTTTGTAAAGGTCCACTCAGCATGTTGAGTGCACTGACATTTCTGTGCAGTGAGCATCTATCTATAAGCCATTCCTTAAACTACTCCCTGCCTGCCCCCTACTCAAAAATTGATATGTGGGCCACGATCCATCAGTGGAGGTCACATCTTTAAAAACACATGCAGAAACTTGCCCAGCATGAAAGCATGGCACCTTTGTAAGAACTTCTTTGAGGGTTGTATCACACAGGAGCCAGGTGGCCCTGGATGGCGCCAGAACCACACCCTCACCCCTCTGGTTCCAGGACACCACTGCACTGTGCAGCCTCTTGCAACAGCGTCCACCTCTGCAAGCAGCTGGTGGAGAGTGGTGCTGCCATCTTTGCCTCAACCATCAGTGACATTGAGACTGCCGCGGACAAGTGTGAGGAGATGGAAGAAGGCTACATCCAGTGCTCCCAGTTTCTGTATGGTATGTAGGGCATCTGGTGCATATTCACTGCTTCGCCTGGGCAGGGCGGCACCTCCCAGCAGCCAGAGAGGGCCAAGAGTCCAGTTCAGCACAGGGTGCTTGAGCCCTCCTGGTCTTTGAGACAGCCGGAAGTCTCATTTGAAAGGCAGGCACACTGCCCGCTCACCCCTGCAAACACGTTTAAATATCCACATTGTTAGGAGGATTCTGTGCTGTTGACCTCCCTGTGCTTTGCACAGAGGTTCCCCTTGGGGCACGGGAGCTGGGTGTATGGGTGGCAGGACAGCAGCATCTGTTCACTGGCTGCCGGGGTGTACCAGCAATCACAGTGGGGCCACTCCATCCCTGCACTGGCCTGGGGCTGGCCACTTGTCCCCTGAACCATTTGATGGGTGAAGCTCTTCCCCTAATCAAGCTGCTGTAGCCAGGGTCAGGGTCCCAGAGCTGGAACGTCATCTCCATTTCAAGGGTTAGGCAGTCACAGGCATTTATTCTACACAAGGCTAGCCCTATGGTAGGTCCTGGGATAGAGTGACACAGAGCCAGGTGACAGGTTCATGCTGTGGTGGGAATCAGCAGGCACAAGTGCCCCAGGTGTCTGCTGAGGCTGCAGTCAGTGGCACCTACTGAGGGAGGATGGCTCCCCAGCATGACCACACTGGCCTCTGCGGAGTGTTCCACAGAAAGCCCTTCCTCAGGGCACTCCAGGTAGTGCTTGGCCATGCATTCACTCTGCAGCCACGGCACAGGGCCATGAGCAGTCAGTGCTCAAGCTTCTGAGCTACCAACTTCTGAAAGTCTGTTCTAGGTACAAGTTTTAAGTTTCATCTTGAAAAATGCCCTTTAGAACAACGCACCTTCACCTCTGGAACCAGGATTTCAGTAGAAATAGTGTTGGCCCTTCATATCCATGAGTTCCACATCTGGATTCAACCTACCATGGATTGAAATATTTGAAAAGCCAGGTGTGGTGGCATATGCCTATAATCCCAGCAATTCAGGAGACTGAGACAGGAGGATTGCCAAGTTTGAGGCCAGCCACAGCAACTTAGCAAGGCCCTATCTCAAAATTTAAAATAAATAAATAGAAGGGACTGGGGATGTAGTTCAGTGATAAAGTGCTCCTGAGTTCAATCTCCAGTACCAGAAAATATCTGAAAAAAGTGATATCTGTGCTGAATATATGGACTCTTTTCTTGTCATTACTCTCTAAACTACTTAGCTTGCCTCAGGTATCATAAGTGATCTAGAGATGATGTGCACGGGAGGATGCGTGTAGGTTAAGTGTGGACACCACTGTCATTTTGTCAAGAAGGACTCGAGCACCTGAGGATTTTGATATCTGTAGGGGTTCTGGAACCACCCCTCGTGGATATAGAGGGACAGTTGTACTACCTTGCAGGGATGGAGAGAGGGTTGGGTGCAGCAGCTGGGCCTTGGAAGTGTCAGGTGGAGTAGCCTGGTCTCTGACCTCACTGGCCTGCAGCCTGCTGAGAGCCACCTCAAGCAGCAGAGTGTCCGCCTTGGTCACTGGTGGGCTGCTTTCTCTGGACTGCCCTCTGCTGAGGCCTCGCTGTGGCTCTCTTGTCCCAGGGGTACAGGAGAAGCTGGGAGTGATGAATAAGGGTGCAGTGTATGCCCTGTGGGACTACGAGGCCCAGAACAGCGACGAGCTGTCCTTCCACGAAGGCGATGCCATCACCATCCTGAGGCGCAAGGACGAAAGCGAGACTGACTGGTGGTGGGCTCGGCTTGGGGACCGGGAAGGCTATGTGCCCAAAAACCTGCTGGGGGTAAGCACTTGACACACTATGAGGTTGTGCTGGAAAGTCCGTTGGCTTTGTGTACTTGTGCCGAAGTCACAGGATCCCCCTCATGGCATGGGGGCTGGCTCTGCTGGGGACCAGGGCAGGGGCCAGCTTTCTTCAAGCCTCAGTAGCCTGCTCTGCACATGGGCAAGCCCCTGGAGTTGGGGCACAGGGATTCAGGCATAGCCCCTGGAGGTGACTGGCCTGCATCTACCCCTGGAGCAGCTGGGCCAGGTGGGGACCAACAGCACTGGCCAGCGCTGCCCAGTGTGCTCTGCTTATGGTGCACTTGGCAAGCAGCTTGGCCACCCATCTAGACCTTCCCCGTCCAGATGAGTGAGTCGGGGGCAGATTCTGCAGGTCGCCAGCTGTCTCCTCTGTGGCGGATGGCATCAGTCCTCTGGCAGGGGGCCGCCCCGCTCGCGGCTCCTTTGTGCTGTGACAGGACTGTCAGATGCTCCTCATCCACTGACAGACACCTGCCCTGAGGGAGCGCATGCTCTCAAGGGCCTAGCAGACAGTGACACGTTTTAGGGTGGTATGAAGTGCTGCCAGAAAGATAGGAAGAGGTTACTCTGGGGTGGACCCTTTGAAATGGTAGTTTGGGAGTCTCAGAGGAGAGAGGACAGTTGTATTCAGGCCTGAGAGGAGAGGCCTCCTGGGTGGCATGCAGAGGCAGGTGTGAAAGGCCCTTGGAGGCCAGTTCCTGCTCAACCCAGCTGTGTCCATTGCTTCCCAGCTGTATCCGCGGATCAAGCCCCGGCAGCGGACACTTGCCTAAGCTTCCCCCTGGAGCACCGCGGTCTTGCTGGCTCCCAGGAGCTGCTGGAGAGGATCCAGCTGTCCCGGGAGAGCTGATGTGAGGACGGCCTCATGGTGCTCACTTTAGCAGACAGCGCCCACAGTGTGAGTTCCTGCACTTCCCAGGTGAGGCCTTCTCCAATCTGCCACAGCTGGGAGAGGTACTTTTGCCTCCAAGAGGACTGAATTTTGACAGTTATTACTGTAAATCCAAATAAATACCCAGCTTTCAGACCTCCCACCCCGTTGCCAATAAGAAGCCCTGTAATTATTAGGACCCCTGTTGGTTGCCAGTGAAGATAAAGCTCTGACCTGGCCCTGAGGCCACCTCTTATACCCCCACCGTGAAGCCAAGCTGCTGCCAGGTGCCCCCATTGCAGCCCACCACCTTTCCTCACCTCCCCACAGTTCTTCCTTTTATTACCAAAGGAGCCACTGTGTGCAAACTGTCCTGTGGTTACTCCTGTGGGTATCCCCAGGGATCTTCCTGCTGGCCCTCTGCTGGGGCTGCAGTTCCATTCCTGGGCACACATGGTCCAGATTCCTACAGCCTCTGGCTGCACAGCTTGAATCTGTGTTTGTTCTGAGTAGTCAGACAGCAGTCTGGGTGAAGAGGGGTCAAGGCCTGTGAGGGACAGGGCTGGGACCAGTTCAGACAAAGCCGGCTAAAGGCCTGAGGAACAGCAGCCGTGGCCCTGATCCCTGGCTCCACAGAAGGCAGACACTGCACTGGAGCCTGAATTGTGTGGACAGCTTTTTATACACCAAGATCATTTTTCAACGAGACCATTGTACTACCAGAACTACGTTGGGAATGTTCTCTTCCTCACTGACACACAGGCCCTTAGGCTTTATTTCCATGTGCACCTTGTGTGGTCTGTGTGCAGGTATGTGTATGGACTCAGAGGCAGTGTTGCAGTTGATGGCTGACTGCACAGGGTGCGGCACCGAACGACACCCCTGGGAGCAGCTCTGCCACCCTGACACTGCTGACGCTGTGTAAATGTGCACAATAAACGGCTGTCTCACACCCAGCTGTGCCTTGTGTTCAGGACTGAGCTGGCCACACGCACTCGGGTTGGATGGACACAGTAAGACCAGAGCCTGCTCTGTACTTCCAAAATAGGTTTTAATCATATGCTTTATATACAGATCACTGTACAGTCATTTTAATAAGATGAAAGAGTAAGTGAAAAGTAGAAAACAACGCTGATGCCGTGTGCTTTGTGAAGTATCAAAGGATTGTTCATGGCCCCAAATTAGTGACAAGGTCAAGGGAGAGTCTATAAATGGGCTAAGGCAACGTTGTAAACTGGCTGCTGAAGACGGGCAAGCTCCAGTGCAAACCAGAGGCCTGAGTTACCACCACCCACTTTGTTTCTGTGGGAGCACTAATGAATGAGCGCTGTTGGGCCCCAGCCTTCTAGTGAGCCTAGACACTTCACACAGGTTATGCTAAAAACAGCTCAGCAGTAGTAGCTCAGCCTCGCAGACTCTGACGCGCAGCTGTGTGAAGCATTAATGAGCTGCGTGCACGCGGCACTAGGTAAGTGAACACTTTGCTGCTTCAAATACTCAGATTGCATTTCTCAGCACAAGCAGGGTGAGGCCTGGTGGTGCCTGGGCAGGGACAGGTGGCTTAACCCGGCGACCAGTTGCACTTCATGTCAGCTCACGGTCACTGGTCCCGAGATTCATAGAGGAGCTTGGCAGCCTGCAGGGTAACCAAAAATAAACACCAGCAAGCACACTCAACCCCACACCTGGCCGCGCCAAGCGGAGCCCCGTGCCTTCCAGAGGCGCTGCTTTGGCAGGTCTTCCTCTGGGAAAAGCGGGCTCGCCTCTGGGCCTGCACACCTGCCCACCCACACCCACAGTACCTTATGCATGGCTACCAGCCATGCTGTTGCCTGCCTCCTGCTGGCATTCGCATCCTCCCCTGCAGTCAGCTTCAGCTGGGCCTCACCCTCTGTCCCTGGCACTGTGTACTGCAGGAACATGCCTGTGGCCCGAGCATTTCCTCCTGGAAGAGGGGCACAAGGTGAGGTGGCCCAGAGGGCCCCTGATGCAGTGGTGGCCGGCATGTCCAACCTTGTGCTGCTCAGGAAGCGGCCTCGTTGGGACCGCCAGTGATGTGAGCTATTGCCTCTGTGGAGAACATGAGTTCAACATGGGAAAGGGACATGTCACCTGGCCTGGTGCCCTCCAGGGACAAACTAGTGGAGCCATATCACCAAAAACACTGTTCTTGGAAAATCCAGAAACTGCTGCACCTCCTGAGTCTCACGGAGCCCGTTCCTGCCTCCAGAGACCTCCCAGGTAATACCTGTTCACAGCCAGGGCTGCAGGAGTGCTGAAGCTATCTCAAGAGCACTGGTCACAAGACGGGCCAGCTGGACAGTCACAACAGGGCTGGTCTCATACCCAGAGGTTAGAGGCCCCAGCCATCCTCTCCTGAGACCAGAACCAAGGCTGAGCAGACCACTGATGCAGAGAGATGCCACACCAGCCTGTCACGTGCTGCTCCCTCAGACCTGACGCGATCCCATCAAGGCCTGGTTTGGGAATTGGCCTGCGAGGACCCAGTCCCCCATTCCTGGGCTGTGACCAGCTGGCCCAGACACTGTGACTTGACTCCAGCACCTGCTCAAAGAACAAAGCACTGGAGGAAAGGACCACGGCTCTCACAGGGCCTATGCAGCTGCATGGACGTCACCTACAGCCTTCTGCCTGGTGACACAAGGAAGCCCCCACATCCACCATGATCCACCTTGGAGATCAGTCACAGCTGATTCCCACTGGTCAGCAGGTGAGCACACTCACTATAAGGCTGCTGTCCTTTAGGAAGGGACCTTACCAACACAAGAGCACTGTGTCCACTGCAGAGCTGCGCCCAGACTTCCTGAGCTGCTCCTTCATAAGCCCAGGCCCCTTGCTGAAGACCTCAGGCTAAGCTGCCCGCCCAGGCTCTGCAGCAAGCAGACCTGGTCTCTGCCCACCAACTGCTTCTGTAAATCCTGGAACATAGCCACGGCCCCCTGTTGTGTATGACGGTTTTTGCACTTTGGCCAGAAAACATTTCCTTTCTGGTCCTCCAAAGTGCAAGTGTCAGTCTTGCTCTAATGGGCTGGGCTGGTGGGCAGCTCCTTGGGCTGCTTCATCTCAGGAAGTGGTTCACACTGTTTCTACCCCCACCCTCCACAGGAAGACAGGGTTATGGGACTTTAAGGGATCTAAGAAAATGCTGGGCAGTACAGGGGTCACTACTCCCAGAACTCTAAGGGCATGTGGTGCCAGTAGTCCTAGGACCTGCCCAGCAAAATAGCTGAGTAAAGTCTGTGTACACACACAGGACCTGCCAGAGGCCATCCCTGTCCTGGCTACCTTCCCCTTGGCCTTGGGAGGGGCTGTGGTGAATTGCATTCCTGAGCCTTGGGCTCCTAGGTGAAGGCAGGCAGTGGGGGACATGGGGGCTAACCCTAGCTTCTCCAGATACTGCCCTTGGTACAGGGTGTGTTCAGTCAGCTTGGTGCTCCATGCACATCCCTACATTTGGGGAACAGAGGTAGCACAACAGTGGCCTGACCCACTCACTGCCTGCTCCAGGAGGCTGAGGCAAAGGTGCTGGGAGCCAGAAAGTCACAGTGGGCACAGCCAGCTAGGCCACAGGGGCAGTGGTGGAGAAGGCTGCCGCCCTCTCCATAGGCACAGTGCCTGGGCTCCCATGGCTACCCACAGCCCTGGCCTCAGCTGCTCAGGGCTGGCAGACACTGACAGAAAGCCAGTACCTATCTGGCAATGCTTTTTCCCTGAGACAGAAGAACTAAGCAAATATATTCTCTTCTGCTGGGATATTTTCATTTGTGCTTTATAGACCTATGTATTAGAGCCAGTGTTTATCATAAATTAGCCCAAAGAAGCGAGTTTCACAAGGAAACTTGGCATGAACCATCCACCCCAGACAGAAGCAAAGTGGCCAGAGGAGGAACAGGGCACACAGCATGCTGGGGGGAGCAGCCCAGCAGAGGACAGGCTGACCTTTGGAGGCAGGCTGGCTCCCCAGGACACTATGAGTGAGAGTGTCTTTTTCTACATCAAAAAGGTAGGCAGGGGGGCTGGGCTGTGGCTCAATGGTGGAGCGCTTGCCTCCAATGCATGAGTCACTGGGTTCGATCCTCAGCTCCCCATAAAAATAAATAAATCAAAGGTAGGCAGGCAGAGGAGAGAAGAGCAATCGGAGCCACTCAGAAAATGGAGAGCAAGAGGACTGGCTCAGGTGGTATCTTCAGGTTTAGAACAGGGAAGCGCACAGGTCAGCTGCCTCAGGAAGTGGCAGGGGCAGCAGGTGAGTGCTGCTTTCCCGCCAGTGGCTACTCCGCCAGTCACAGCACTAGAAGCACTGTCCAACAGTGAGTGGAATGATCTACACAGCGGGTCACCATCGCAACACAACGGCAGAGCTTCCTCCTCTATCTTACGGTTTTAAGTCCCCACTTACCTGGCAAGTTCTAAATCCACTGACTGAATACAAGCCTCACGGAAGAGGAGGGGGGCCTCTCAGGAGCCCAAATGCTCATGCCTCCTGTCCCCCTAGTTACCATACCCTCCTGCTCACCAAGCCACCAAGCACATACCTCCAGGAGCAAAGCCTTCCGTGAGAACCTGCACGGTGGAGATGTGCGCGATCTCAATTTCACAATGGCTGTCCCCGTCCAGAATCAAGCATCTACCCAAACAAAAGTGTTCCAACTACATGACTGAGGCCCACAGCCCGTGACAGCACCATCCAGCACCAAATGGGGTTCTAGTTCTTACCTCTGGTTGTTGGAAAGACGACAAACCATGGTTTCAGATTTTTCTGAGTTTCCAAAAGTTACAATGAAGGTGGCTCCTTTGGGAGACAAAACCAAATGAGCAAATGTCACACGCTGCTTTTACACTTGCCCTTCCCAGGCTGAGGCGCAAGGGCCCTTGCCCCCCGCAGTGAAACGAGCAGGAAGCAGAGTGCAGCTCTGTGCCAGGTCCCTCTACTGAGCAAAAAGGCAGCAATGCAGCCGGGCGCAGTGGTGCAGCCTGTCATCCCAGCACTGTGGGAGGCTGAGACAGGACAATCGCGAGTTCAAAGCCAGCCTCAGCAACAGCGAGGCGTTGAGCAACTCAGTGAGACCCTGTCTCTACATAAAACACAAAACAGGGCTGGGGGCGAGGCTCAGTGCTTGAGTGCCCCTGAGTTCAATCCCCAGTACCAAAAAAAAAAGAGGCAGCAGTGAGCGAAGGGTCTAAGAAATAAAACAAAAGGAACTGGATTTTGCTGCTTATGAAGCACCTATGGATTTTTTTTACATCCTGCAAGGAAAGGACACAAGGCCCAGACCAAAGCAGCAGCAGAAGGTGTGTGGCCAAGGGGGCTGCGTATTCCCCAGAGGCTCCGGGGCAGACCCAGCCCTTGGGATCCTCCCACCCCACCCACCGCAGGACAGGCCTGTGAGTCAGGGCGGCACCTGCTAAGGCTGCTGGTCCCTGAAGCACGTCTCTGCGGGCTGCAGTCACAAAAGCCTGACCACCGCTGACAGCCACCTGAGGAAGGCGCTGCTGCACAGGGCACCCGCCACCCGCAGGCCTGCACTCACACTCCGCCCCTAAGGAGAGGGAAAGCGCTAGGGCTGCTCCTCAGTGAACCCAGAGGGAGATGGAGGTCAGACCGACACTGAGTGAAGGGGCGTCTGCCCACTGTGCTCACCACTCAGCAGCACCTTCAGCTGCCTGTCGTAGAACTCTGCCTCACGGTGAGACACCAGGGCACACTCGGCGCACTGCCGCACAGGGTCCACGAAGCACATGCGCCGCAGTGGCACCTTCTGGCTGCAGCACCTGTCGCAGAAGCACTTCCCGCAGCGGCGGCAGTGGTGCTAGCAGGGCGGAGGTGGGCAGTGAGCACAGGTGTCCCGAGCCTGCCCTGCACCCGAGGCCATGGGCCACCTCCACATGAGCCCAACAAGGGTCTTCCTTGCATAGCTGTGCTCTGCTTCACTTGGGTCTTTTTAAAAAATAATCCACAGGACCACTTTCCGACTTTAACTTTCAAATCTTGTTGCCCACGACGCCTGATGTGTGCTGCCGAGGTAGGAATGGGTGCTCCTGAGGGCAGCCTGTGGGCCTGTCCCTGCAGGAGCCCCACCAGTGCAGGAGCAGCATGTGGCTGACTCATCAGGACCCACCAGAACAGGGCGTCACTTGAATCCAAAGGATCCTACAGTATCCACCCCCTCCCAGAAAGGGGCTCACTGTCCCACTGGGGCCCTGCCTAGTGAGTGTTCCTACCACCACCCCCCTGATGGCCTCGGCTCACCTTTCTGGTGATAAAATCAAACTTGGCATCACATTGCATACATCTCGGACACTAGGAGAGAATTCAACAGAGTATTAAAATCCAGCTGTCACTCAGCTAATCTACTGATTAGCTGAATCTGTCCAGAAAGCGAGTCTCCCATCCAGCACCTGGAGACAGCTGGGCACCACGCCTAAGCTCAGTACCCAGCTCAGAAGCCAGGTTCAGTGGGCCCAGCCCAAGGCCTTAGGTGAGACAGGTGACTCCAAGGCCTGCAGGAGCTCCAGCTGGAACCTGGCCTGAATGCCTGGTGGCCAGAGTCCTGCAGGGTCCCCAGGGCGCAGGACTAGCCGAGTCTGCATCACAGTGCTTTGGGTCATTCTGACCCCAGGTACAATGGCAACTCGTTCTAGCAGCTTCTGTCTAGCCCTGGTACTGCTGCAGGCAAAGGCTGGCACCATAAAATGACCATGACATTTCACAGTTCCTACTTAACCTGTCCTTAACCTGTACCAGGAAAGGACATGTCATCACTCTGCTTTACAAGTGACAAAAGTCTAGACAGTTGAAGCAGAGTTGATTCTGGGCACGAGCCCTAACCAGAGCCTGTTGGGGAATATCTGGGACAAGGGGGTCCAATGTGGACAGGTGCCTGTTCTGGAGATGCCCTGAAGCTGCTTCCTCAAACAGGCACAAGGAAGGGCCTGTTGAGACCCACAGCCCAGGGCTCTAGAGGCTACACCTTCTGGCAACGAGACTTCTATGCATGCAGCATTTGCACATGTAGACAGACAAGAACGGCTAGGCATGGGATTGGATAGGCACTTGCCAGGTGGTTAGCAAACGGGGCCAGGCCACATGGTGAACAGGGCCGAATCAAGTCCTTCGCAGTGCCTGCCTCCTCTGCTGCACTCCCTCCCACAGCAGCAAGCCAGAGCACTGTCTGTGCTGAGTTTGGCTCACACTTGAAGTTTCTTCCAGGCAGAACCTCAGATTCAAATTAAATGGTCCCAGTTCAGAGGAGCCATTTCATAGCAACGCCCAGAGCAGAAAACGAAATGTTCTCTCCAGGTGGCCTGGTGCCAGTGAAATCCAGGGAACAAGAATGTCTCCCAATAGTCTGGGGCCTCAGGTTCTGTGGCTGGGCAGCACCAGGGTCACTATGACCCTGAGGAAGTACATTCTCTTCTCAATCCCAGAACAGAGCAGAGCAGAGCTGTGGCTCCTGGCCACAAGGGCGTCTGCTCACTGCTGGCAGGGCTTGATTACCACCTTCTTTCTGAATCATCTAAAAGAATCCCAGCTGGGCGCTAAGGCGCACGCCTGTAATCCCAGCACTTAGGGAGGCTGAGACAGGAGAATCATGAGTTCAAAGCCAGCCTCAGCAATGGCGAGGCACTAAGCAACTCAGTGAGACCCTGTCTCTACACAAAACACAAAATAGGGCTGGGGGTGTGGCTCAGTGGTCGAGTGCCCCTGGGTTCAATCCCCAATACCAAAAAAAAAAAAAAAGAATCCCATGCCCTGGACAGCCTTGCACACACAGCACATGACCCCAGCTGGGGCAGACAGGACTTGGGTACCCAGAGGAGGCCTGAGCCTTCATATACATGGGACAGAGATGACCTGACACTGAGGAAACACTGCAGGAAGGGAGGCTGAGAGCCCACAAACCACAGAAACCTGCTCCCAAGCTTACTGCAGACCCTCTAGTCTTCAGCAATCAGAACTAAAATCGTCCACTCAGAAAGCAAATTCAAAAGGCTCACTACAGTGCCCAACATGCTGATCCAGCACCCTGCAGTCATTCGTGGGTGGTGGTGTGGCCCTCTGCCCAGGTGCCTATGGACTGAGGCCCATCCAGTCCTGCGGGACCCCTGCCAGCGCTAGGCTCCCAGCCCTCTCCTGCAGCCCTCCCTGGAAGGCCACGAGCCCAAGGTCACGCTGCACTAATCTCCAAGGTCCCCTTGCAGGCAGCAGAGACACTGGAACCAGTTACAGCCCAGTCCTCACGTCACCTCTGAGGTGACGGCGCTGCCCCTGGGCTTCCACTCGTGCACATGTGCCCTCAGCTGCTCCTGGAACCAGAGGTCCTGGTGTTGTGTGCAGTTCCCACTCACAACACGTCCAGAACACACTCAGACTCAGAGAGGTGTCCTGGCACAAACCTCTGGTGACCACAGGGTAGTTTCTGTGAACTTGGTCATCCCCAACTGGGAAACTTCTGTCCTGAAATGGCCTCCTGCTGGTAAGGGACACTGCTGGCTGAGCCCATACAGAGCTGTTCCCATCACTTCCCTGCCTGACACCCAGGTGGCAGACGCTAGGACCCTGGCTGGGAGAGAGATCCATCATGCATCCTTCTAACAAAGCAAAGCAAACTTTCACCATGAAAATGGAGACTTGTGCCACGAGCAGTGCTTACCTTCCCTGGCGTCCCGCTCACTGGCATTCCCCAAGCCAGAATCTGTAGCCCTGGGGAGCCCCAGCCTCCTCACAGCCTCTGAGGACCAAAAAAATGTGCCAGGAAGGCTGGAAGGTGGGCAGGAACGGCCCCTTGGTGTGACAGGGGCAGCTCTGTGACTAGACTTGCCAGAGACCCAGGTCACGACATGGGCCTGGGCGGCCGGTGGTAACCTGGACACAAGTACACAAAATGAGCTGGTACCTCAGCAATGGATCCCAAGAGGACTCCAAGGGAGAGATGGAGGCTGCTCTGCCCTTGGTGACTAAGGCCTCAGCTGAACATTCATCAGGAATCGTCCACACTCAGGATGTGCGCAGACTCCTCCGTGGACAGCCTGCGTTCCAGTTCCAGTGCTCAGGGAGCCCAGAGGCCCGAGGAGCTCCAAGAGGAGACAAGATTAGAGATGGAGCCAGAAAAGGGCCAAGAAAGGAGCTCGGACTCCGTGTCTAACACAAGTGGTTCCAAATCTTGCCATCAAGGACAGAGGGCAGTGCCACACTGCCAGCCCTGGCACTCAGTGTCCAGGTGGGACATCAGCTCCACAACACAGATCTCCAGCTCTGACAGCTAGCACCTTGGGGCTGAAACACTGGACTGATAAATCTGGCTTGGCCTATGTGCCCTCGCCACAGGCCAGATGAGTAATATGGGATCACTATGGCCACTGGGCACCTTCTTTTTTTTTTTTTTAATTTTTTTTTTTTAGTTGTAGATGGGCACAATGTCTTTATTTTATTGCTTTGTATGTGGTGCTGAGGATCGAACCCAGGGCCTCACGCATGCGAGGCAAGCGCTCTACCGCTGAGCTACAATCCCAGCCCCCACTGGGCACCTTCTGTAACAAGGGACATCTGGTCTGGGCAGTGCAGGGACAAGGAGAAGCACCTTGTCCCAGGTATCTGCCTCAGCTGTCACCAGCCATCTTCACTCTGGTCAGCCAGAAACACACAAAATCATGCACCAGCTGCCCCTACAAGTCCAGAGGCTCTTCGCTGTCCTCTCTGCTGCCCCAACTAGCAGGCTTACAAACACTGCCCCTGCTCTGCACGGCCCGCAGAGCCTCAGCCTCTACATATGCAGACCTGAAAGACACTGGCATGCAGCAGCTGTCAAGGACGGAACCACCACCACCTATTGCCCTGTCTTGACTCCATGAGCCTGCATGCTCCCCAGCGGCAGGGGCTTCCCTGTAGTCCATGGACCCCTGTAGAAGGTGCCCCCAGCACCAGGCTGGGGTACAGATGCTCTGCAAAACCTATGCAAGCGAATGGGCAGCCTGGAGGAAGCTCCCATCAGGTGCTGAGGCCTGCTGCAGTTTTGGTCCAGTGCAGAGGCCAGTGGTGCTGGGACACTGCACGCCTTAGGAGGGAGTCCTCTGAGACCCACAGCTGCAAATGAGCCTTCACTTGGAAAGCCAGGAGACTTTTAGGGCCTCACTGCAAGGACAGTGCAAGGACAGGTGTGTCCTGACTGCACTCTGCCGCGCTCGATGTGCGCTGTCCCACTCTGCACACAGCTTCCACCGAGCCTCTGTGACCAATGCTTGTTCCCTCTGTTCCCACGCTGGTGTCTGGACTTGGAGACTAGGCCTGGCCCACCCCAGCCTCTGAGAACCACAGAGGCCAGTCAGCAGCTCTACCCTGGGATGCCTTCCCCCTTGAATGCCTGTAGTTTCTGGAATGCTCCGTGTGCTGGGCACAGTCCTCATGGCTGTGCAGTGTCTTCCTCCTCAACCCCAATCGTTCGTCAATCACAGATACCACTAGCATCCCCTGGAAGTGGCCTCACAGTGGTGTGACTAGAGTTGAACAAGACGGCCACGACCCCCCCAGCTGTAGTGAGAGCAGCTGTGGCAGCCTCTCCGTGGCCACCCTGGGGGCCTCCAGTGCCACAGCACATGCTGAAATATGCTACACACGACTGAGTTGAGGGTTTAATTCTGCTCCCTTAAAAATACAAATGACCCACAAGGTTTTATTACTCTAAATAACAATAAGCTTATTCAGAAAATGAACAGTTGTGTGTTTGGGGGGGGAGGGGTTGAGTTGGGGCTTTTTTTTTTTTTGGTACTAGGGATTGAACTTAAGGCCTTGCATAAACTAGAAGACCACTGAGGTACATTCCCAGCCCTTTGTTTTTCTAATTTTTTGAGACAGTCTTGCTAAGTTGGGGAGGCTAGCCTTGAATTTGAAATCCTCCTACCTTAGCCTTCTAAGTCACTGGGATCACAGCCATGTGCCACTGTGCCCAGCCAAAAAATGGACAGATTTTTAAATAAGTTGATTTCATCAGTTAAAAGAAAAATTTCAAATTTCAAACAGAGCAATTTAATATGAAAAGAGAACCAGGAAATAAAACAGCAGGTGAATCTGAGAGCAAAATTCCTAACAAAAGCCAGGTGCAGCAGCACATGCCCACCAAACTCCAGAGGCTGAGGCAGGAGGATATCAAGGTCGAGTCCAGCCTGGGCAACTTGGGGAAACCCTGCCTCAAAATAAAAAATAGAAAGGGCTGGGGATGTGGCTAAGTTGTAGAGCACTTGCCTTGCACGTGTGAGGTCCTGGGTTTAATCCCTAGTACTCAGTACCCAGACAAAATATTAACAGTGACAATAGTAATAATGAGATCCTGCCAGGTACCAACCCCAGGGCAGTGACAAACCTCTCCAAAAGGAAGAAAAGGTAACATGCCAGAGGCTATCAGCTCCAGCCAGCTGCTTCCACAGCGAGACTCGCACAGAGGACACAGGTTATTTCAGGAGGCAGAGAGGACACACCAAGGCCCAGAAACTTGCCTGACTCATCCGCCTCCAGCAAGTGCAGCAAAGGGTGTCGGCCCACAGTGTCACATGTGCCAGCATTCAGATACCAGCAAGGCAAGCCAGCAGCCTAGGAGGGCCACTGGGTATGAGGTACAGGCTGTGACATGTGCTCAGGAGGAAGAGAGAGGCAGAGAGTCAGCTTGGGCAGTGGCCTAATGAGACCCATCTGCTGCTTGATCCTCTGGCCAGGGCTCAACAGACAACCCGCCCAGGACAGACTGCCCACCAGGACAGGCGGCAGATCTTGCTCCACATGGAGCAGCTGAGGGAGAGCAGGGAGCCACTGTGACCTTCTTTACCAGCCCAGCACAGACTGGGCAGTATGAGCTGTGTGGAGCTGCCCAGAGGGTAACCTGGTGGTCACCAGATGAAAGGAGGAGGAGGAGGCGGGGCAGGTGGCACCAGATGCTCCCAGTAAAAGCCCCACCTCAGAATCCACTTCCCTGCTGCCAGGCCACGGAGGTACCTGCGACTCCTTGCTGGTCCACTCACCAGTGCTGGCTCCTACCACCCAGTCAGCATCTACACTAAGCGTCCTGCTGAAAAGGGAGGTGGCTATGAGCACAAAAGCAGCAGCTGAAGGGACTATGGGCAAGACCAGCCTGGATCAAGGTGCTGAGAAGTTACGACTGCCTTCCTAACAGCCAGAGGCTCCTGGGGCCGCACCCTCATGCAGTAAGGGGCAGTCCCCAAAGGAAAGGCTCACAGGGGGGACTCTTCAGGACTAACCCTCAGAGCCTATCTGACAGCAGGTGGGAAACCAAAAGGTGAACATAATCTGAAAATGTAGTTTGGAAGGCTTAGATGCATGTTCAGAAAAAGTTCCCATAAAAAGAACAAAGTTTTGGGCTGGGGTTGGGGCTCAGTGGTAGAGCGCTTGTCTCGCATGCGTGAGGCACTGGGTTTGATCCTCAGCACCACATAAAATTAAATAAATAAAATATTGTATCCATCTACAACTAAAAAAAATGTTTAAAAAAAAAATTTTAGGATATATACCTCTCTCCCTTTGAGGCTGGAGAGACACGGAACAAGCCTGCCCTCTTCCCCGCTGTCCCTTCTCGGGCCACTGTGAAAACATCGCCAGCTGGGCTCTCAACCAGCACGTGTAGGTTCTTCAAAATTCAATTGTTAAGGAGTGTTTTATACACGTTTCAATGTGCCATTAATTAAAGACCACGTTTCAGGGCAAGAGCAAACTTCTACAAGTTTAAAATGAACCCCCATCAAAGACCTCGACTAGCCGGGCGCGGTGGCGCAAGCCTGTAATCCCAGCACTTAGGGAGGCTGAGACAGGAGAATCGCGAGTTCAAAGCCAGCCTCAGTAATGGCGAGGCGCTAAGCAACTCAGTGAGACCCTGTCTCTACATAAAACACAAAATAGGGCTGGGGATGTGGCTCAGTGGTCGAGTGCCCCTGAGTTCAATCTCCAATACCAAA
>PVHX01000385.1:83036-115161 GCA_004024805.1 Geosciurus inauris | reverse complement strand
GACCTCGACTAACTCCTTGCTTAGCACAGAAACCAGCCGGATGTTAAGAATCCATTGGAAGGAGAATCCAAAGAGCAGGCCCACTGTAGGCCATTAGTGAAGAAGAGATGAGTGTGACAAGCTGTGAAGCTGCTTCCTTCACGGGGCAATGGTGAGGGCGAGGGTGCTGCAAAGGGACACGCATCATCCACACCTCATGTACTAGAACCTTCTGCATTGCTATCCGGTTTCCAATTTACAGGGTTGTCAGATAACTCAGCCAGTGAAAGGCAGAAACTATCCCAGGAGGGACAGACAGCATCCCCTCCATCACAATGTCGGCCAGTTTCTCCTATCATTATCATCAAAAGTTCAACCAGCCACAGGGATTCAGGAAGTTCTGTGCCCCAAGCAGTGTCCTCCTATGGGACTCTGGTTCCAGAACACCTGGGGAGGCTCTGGCAGCCCTTGGCACCTCACAAGGTAAACCTTACCCTGTGGTCCTGGAAAACAATGACGAAATCCCTGCCTTCACGCTGGCCAAGCACTACCCTTCCCTGCACAGCCTGGCAATGGTTACTAGTGCCCCTGGCCTCCCTCCACCAGGCCATGCTTGGCAGACCCTCCAAGTCCCCACTGTCTGCCCCACAAAGCACTGGCTCAACTTGGGTTGCTACTGACCAAGTGGAGCGAAGGCCCAGACACATGACTGGACTGAAAAGAAGCCTCTCTCCCCACAGCCCTGGCCCACCTGGCCTCCAGGCTCAGGCCTTTGATCTGCTGTGAGAGCTGCCACCTCTTCCATCCCCAGCCACAGCTCCCACAAGAGGAAAGCCTTTCCTGGCCTGACCTGAGACACCTGCAGATCTCCCAGTCCAGCTGCGCCCCCGTTGAGCTGGTCAGTCCCTCTCGGGCAGTTGTCCTATTAAATAACACCCTTCCTCCCGAGCACCTGTTACTTGACACACTGGATCTGCACTGGTTGTGCACATAGTGTGTCAAAATGACAGCCGGACAACTGCAGCCACAGTCGTAGGTAGTGCCACAGGTGAGAAGGGCGGGCAGGAGGCTTTAAGGACAGAGCCCAAGTCCTCATGGTATCACGCCCAACAGCCCAGCCCCAACCCACCCTCCAGCTCCCAAAGCACCGCCTTCCAAACTGGGGTGGCACAAGGCCCCACAGGCTCCTGGGGAGCACAGCCTTCTTCACCCAGAGGAGCAGCTCTCAGCTCTGGGTCATGACCTCTTTGAGAACCTGAGAACTGCAGGCTCCTCTGGAGGCACGTGCACACCCTGCCCAGACATTCTGCAGCATCTTTAAGCTACAACCTCGTGGGCCAAAGTGATGACCTAGCAAGAACTCGGCCGATATGAGGTGGGCTGGACTCGGACCAACCCAGCTGAAGAAAGGCCCAAGTGAGAACAGAGCAAAAGAAAGGCCCAAGTGAGAACAGAGCAGTCAGTGATGTCACAGCTGTGCTCGCAGGCAGTCTCCAGGCGGGGGTGATGGGCGGCAGGGGAGGAGGCAAGTGGCAGAGGAGGCCCTGCTGCCGTGTCCCACTGCATTCTCCACTCATTCCAAAGCACCACAAATAGCCAGTTCTCCACACCAGCTACCTCTGAGCTTGAGTCACCTCCCAGCACAGGTAAGCATTGCACGTGGCCTTCAAAGCAAGCTGGGTGCATACTGTTCCGCCAAGGGCCAACAACCAGTATGGGAAGTGACCTGAGGACTGTCCCAACCAGTCCAACCTGCCCTTCTTCAAGGCCCCTTCAGAAAACTCTGGCAGGTTCCAGACTCTGGGACCATGCTCCAATAAAATTCAAAAGATAATTTTTATTTCAGTGCTAGGGCTGGAGCCCAGGGCCTCATGCATGCTAGGCAAGCGCTCTATCACTAAGCTACACTCCAGCCCTCAAAATAAACTTCCTAAAAGTCAGAGCTTTAGCTGTCAGATTCTTGGGCCTTCTTAGGCTACTCAGATTGGTTAGTCATAATTCAGATGCACTGGGGTGAGGGTGGTCCTGGAACACCCCGCCTGCCTCCAGGGTGGGAATCAAGCTTTATTATGAGGGACACCACACCAACAGCATTTCAACCCAGCTTGTCAGCCATGCCAAGAGTTCCCAAGACAGCCTGGGCAGAGTCCCAGTCCCACCTCACCTTTATAAGAAGCCAGCTGCAAAGAAAGGCACCTTACTTAGAGGAAGGAGTGAAACAGTAGCACAGGTAATTCCAAAAGGGTTCAGTCACAACTGTGGAAACTGGAAAATCAGGAAACTCTGTTTTAGATCATGTGTTCAGACTATGTGTTCTCACACTATCCACAAAGTCCACGTGGATGTGAGCATTGTGCCTTCACTACTGAGATTTTATAGGGACACACCACAAATACATATAGCTTCACTTGTCAGCTTAAAAACGTTTATTCAAAGATTTCATCAGGAACTGCTTCTTAGCCTTTTGGCTAAGGTCAAGTTTAGTAAATATTTCATTGGAGGATAGTTAGGGAAAAAATGGTCTAAAAAGACTCCTTAAGGGGAAACAAGATAAAGGTCAGAAACTCCAGTGTAGACTTGCTGGTCTAGCGAGCTAGTGCAACCGTTTCCCACCCATGCTGGAGTTGTGGCCCCAGCTCTTCCCCATTCCATCTGTCAGTCTGTGCTCCCAGCCTCTGCTCCAACAGGTCATTAAGGCCTGCCTGGGTTCCTCACTGAGTGAACTAATGAACTGAAGCACTTGTTCACTTCTATTCCCACGAGAGTCATGACATTACCTTTAAAAATCATCTTTTTCCCCAATTTTTTTTAATGTGGTAAAACGCACAATAAACTTGCCACCTGCTCACTTCTGCACACTCTTCGGGGATCTGCATGCACTCAGTGTTACTGCTTAATCAGCTTCACAGCACTAGCTAGACGGCCAGGTGGAGGCAAGTAAGGCGCTGTGAGCTCCAAGAGAAGCGCCAAGGGTAAAGTGCAGAAAGGAAAGGGCGGGAACCCCAGGTACACAGGGACCTGCACGGAGGGTCAGGGGTTTGACCCCGCCCAACGCGACCAGGAGTGGCCAGGGAACTCTCTCTGGGCCTCTGGGAGCGGAGTGCTGATCTGCGCCATCTTCTTTAGGACCCTGATCTAATTTCACAGGTGGAAGGTGGCCGCTCTCCCCAGCTTGTGGGTGCACAAGTGGCTTCGCAAGGGGCCCGCCAGCTGGCTGCACTAAGAACACCTCATTTCAGTCCTCTGCTGTCTCTGGCAGATTCCTCCCAATGGGAGGAAGGAAAAGCAGCCGATCAGAATTTGGGCAGGGCTTGTAACTTAAAGCATTTCCTAAAGTGACCAGTACTTTGACGTCTTGTAGGCATTTCTGATTTACTATGGAATCAGAAATTATAAGGAATGCCTGAAGCGCCTCCGTTTGTTAGAAGTGGCCTGGCTTTGCAAACTCCAGAACTTCTGAGAGCGCAAACTCCGAGGTCTCCAGAGGGCCGCACGCACCCCAGGCAGGAGAGCTCACGGGGCTGCTCTCCTCCCGCACGGACAGGTGCTGGCCGGCCTCGCTTCCTGGAGACCGAGACTCGCCCCGGCCCCCTCGCTGAGGTGCAGACTGCAGGCGCGCACCTAGACCGCGCCTCGCGTTCCCGCAGCGGCGCGGGGGCAGCGGCTCAGCCCAGGACCGCCACGGAATCGCAGACGAGAGGAGGCCTGCTTCGAGAGAGGGCGGGCAGGAGTGCGGGAATCCCGGGAAGGGAGCCGCGGCCGCGAGGCCAAGCGCCTCCAGGGCGCTGGCCCGGACGGAGCCAGGGACCGGGCGGGGTCACGCACGGGCGGGTCCGAGGGGCCAAAGCCAAGCCGGGCGGGGACGCACCTCCTTGTCTGGGACCCACTGCGGTTCCTCCAGGCCGAACGGGCTTCCGAAGGCGCGGTGCTCGGGCACCATGCGCAGGCCGCTGGGGGAGCGCACCAGCTTCTTGGCGTCGCGGCGCGCGGCCACACCGGAGGACATGTCGCCACTTCGGCCCCTGGCGCAGCCGCTTGCGCTCGGCTCCTCACCAGCTGGGCAGTACCGCCCTGCCCGCGCGTGGTTGACAGCGCTGGCGCCCAATCGCCAAGCCCGGCCTAGAGCGCGGGCCAATCGGAATCAGGGATCCGCCCGTAGCAACTCTCTCCAATCTGCGCAAGGGCCCCACCTCTGCCACCCTGCGGGCGGCCACCAATCGGCGGCGAGGGCCGACCCTGGTTCACTCCGCCCCTCTCGGGGCGATTCAGACTTTTGACTGGTCAGTTGGTCGGTCACGTAGGCGCCTCTTCGTGTCTGATTGGGGTGGCCGGCTCAGGGCGCCCGGCGCTCATTGGAAGAGAAGGCTGAGAGGGGCGGGCCGACGCGAAGAGGCGTGAGGAGCGCGCGGTTGGTGAGAGCCGGCGCGGCGGGTTGGGGTCGCGGCGCCGGGCCGGCGGCAGGGGCGTGGGCCCCACGGCCGAGGTGGCCCGAGGGGTACCTCCAGGATTGGTTGGCGAGTGGGCGCGCAGAGCCCTGGGGCTGAGAGAGCAGGTGCCCTGCGCCGGGAGCAAGCGCATCGCGGCCCAGGGCCTCCCGGGATGAGGGGCTCCGCGGCAGGTCTGCAGGGCCCGCGGGAACCGGAGGCCAGCCCCGGGCTGCTGCAGCTCCCGCGCTCAGAGCAGACCCCAGAGCGTGCTGCCATGCTGTGGTTGCGTGAGCTGACCTCGCGACCTGCCCGCTCTGCTTGCACTTCCTCGGCATCAAAACGGAGGTCATAGTATCGTTGTTGTAAGGCCTACGTGAGTCTCACGGGCCAGGGGCTTCCAGGGCCCTTGGGAACGTGCCAAGTGTTGGATAAATGCTAGAGCTCATGCTTTGTCACCCTTGGTGGTTTTTACGGAGATGTCAGTGGACTTGCCTTACCTGAATTTAGCTCTGAACTTAACAATAGAAAGAAAAATACCCGTTCCAGTCTTGAAGGTGGTGCAGCCCCAGCAAGTGTGAGGTGAGCATGGGCGGCACCCCTCCATCCCTGCTCTGGTTTCTCTGGGTAACAGGTATGTCCTGTGCAGTAGCTTGCACTGGAAATCGAAGCTTAGCTTGGACACTCTGGAACAGACAAAAGTGGGGCTGTCCTCAAGATCCCTGACCGCTGTCAGACACAACCACTGTTCGGCGTTAAAAGTTTTTCGGTGGCACTTGTTAAATCCCAGAGGACCATCAAGTTGATCCAGGGACCAGGGTAGTGAGGTGTGTAGTTGAAGAGACAGACAAGGCCTACCTGGAACACACAGGGCAGGTGGGGTCAATGGTCAAGGGACTCATGGTGAAGGCAGGTCAGGGTGACCATCCCTCACCTGGGTGGTAGAGGGTGAGGAGCC
The DNA here is from genome assembly GCA_004024805.1 of Geosciurus inauris. NCBI lineage: Eukaryota > Metazoa > Chordata > Mammalia > Rodentia > Sciuridae > Geosciurus > Geosciurus inauris. The sequence goes on along the minus strand of PVHX01000385.1, from coordinate 109,800 downwards.
TGGTTGGATGGCGGGTCAGTGGCCTGGAGAGTGGAGTTCTGCTACATTGACTTAGCAGAGACACCCCCCACCCCCGAAACTGGGTTTCACAAGCATGACCTCAGGGGGCCAGGGCTAGGACCAGGATCCTGACAGGCTTAGCCAAGTGGTAGGGTTCTTGCTCACATGCTAAAGGCCCAGGGTTTGATACCCAGGTACTGCAAAGAGAAAAAGCCAAGTGGAGAGTCTTGATGAACAACCAGCCTCCTTCCCCATGCCCTGCCCTGTCGAAGGCTTGAGGTGCAGGTTTCCCTGCAGGCCTTTCCGTGCTGCCTGGTGTCCCATCCAGCCTAAGGCCAGTGTCCTAGGAGCTTTCCACTTAGAGGGAGGCAGGTAGACATGCACTCTGGCATTGAGGCGGCAGAGAGCTGTTGCTCTGGAGGCTGTCTTTACCTCCAGTGTGGGCCCTAGGGTCCCTGCCAGCCCCTGCCCTGCCTTGCGCACTCTCCAGCCCTCCTCCTAACCTCAGGGCTCTGAAACTCCGGGATTCTCATAGTGACCTCCTACCCTGCCCCTGTGAGGCCCAGCCGGCTTCTGATGACCAGGTGCTCTTCTGGAGGTGTCTCTCCTCTATCTGCTCTCTGCTTGGAAATCCAGCTCCCTCCCTGCCAGCTACCATCTCTGTCAGCAGCTTTTGAGCTGCTTTGAATCCCCATCACCTCCGTTCTCGGCCTGGTCTGTGTCCAGCCCGGCTTCCTTTGGAACATTTGCCCTAGTCCCCATGCTGTGGTTCTCTGTAGCTGCTGAGCCAGATCCATACCCACTGCCTCTTGAGCACCCTGAGTGGGGCTGGGCCTCTGTGTGTCTCCTGTCCAGCTGGGCAGTGCTCTCAGCCCAGCCCCGAGAGCCTCCCTGTTGCTCAGGTCACAGAAGGGTAGGGCCAGGAGCTGACTTGGAAGGCCCACGGGTTCTGGGTCCCAAGGCCTTACCCCATTGGGAAGCATGTCCTCTGGCCACTGCTTCCTTCTGCCCAGCAGCTGCCTCCCAGGCGCTGTGGTGGGGGAGGTGCAGCCGCACCCCGCCTTGCGAAGCCCTGGAGTTGAGTCTGAACTCTGGCCATTCTTGGCTTCTCAGCTGTGCTGGTGCAGGACGTCCCTGCTGCAGCCTGAGAGGATGCGGAAGCCAGTGGCCTGTTCTGACGCCACACTCACTGCTGCCTACTTCCCCTGGTGAGACAAACCCCCAAGTGCTGGCCTCATCCAGGACCCTGGCCTCATGTTAGTCTGCATGGCTGCACATTTCCCAGCACCCAGTGTATGTTCCTGATCTTGCTGTAGGGAGGCCACAGGGAGCACGGCAGCTTGTTGGAAAGGGCTGAGTCCCTGCACAGCCACCCCAGGGGGAGGGCAGGAAAGCCTTCTGCAGCCTCTCAGGCCCCCTTCCTGGGAGGACACCCATGTGTTGATGGCTGGGCTGGGCAGCAGCCTTGCCCTGCAGCCCCTTGCCTCCACCTGGCCAGGCTTCCTTGACTGTGTGTCGAGGGCCCCCAGGCTCCTGCAAGATCCTAAACACACTTGCTCCATGCTTCCTGAGTCGCCAGGGAGACACATTCGAGGCAAATTAAACCAGAGATTGCCAAGGACACTTAAGTAGTGTGGGCCCTATTTGAGGGGGTCTGGGGGCCAGATAAGTCATCCCGATGTCACAGGGATGGGCCTTCCAAGAAACCGAGGCAGCGTGCAGACCCTCTCTTAACCCTGATTCTTGCGACCACGGCAAAGATTCCAGACATGGCTCAGAGTAACAGGAATGAGTTTACTGAAGGGAAAGGAAAGGGGAAAGGGAGAGTGTTGGGTCCTTAGAGAGGAGGGACAATATGTCTCTCCTGCATTCCAGTTTTATTGGGGATCCCAGAGAAGTTTTCAGAGAGTCCTGCCCATGTCCCCTTCTTGACTTTTGACTGACAGCAGGATAACATCAGATTTTCAAGTCCCCACTGCCATGGCAACTCTAGGTCACCTTGCCCCACACTGATTGGTTCTAACTGGATTCTTTTTTTTTTTTGGTACCAGGGGCACTCGACCACTGAGCCATATCCCCAGCCCTATTTTGTGGTTTTAGTTTTTAATATTGTTTTGTTGTTGTAGGCAGACACAATGCCTTTATTTTTATTTTTTTTAATGTGCTGAGGATCGAACCCAGTGCCTCACCGGTGCTAGGTGAGCACTCGACCACTGAGCCACATCCCCAGCCCTATTTTGTGTTTTATGTAGAGACAGGGTCTCACTGAGTTGCTTAGCGCCTCGCCATTGCTGAGGCTGGCTTTGAACTTGTGGTTCTCCTGAATCAGCCTCCCTAAGCGCTGGGATTACAGGCTTACACCACTGCGCCCAGCTTAATTGGATTCTTAACCATACATTCTTGCAGATTTTATGGTTAGGAGGAAATATTCTTATCTCCCAGAGTTTTAGGATCTGGTCACAAAAGTCTCCTGGTTCTTCCCATCGACATTGTCCCAGGCCTGCATGGCTTCTGCAGTTAACAGGTAGTTTGCTGAGGAACATGACCTACCTGTCCTCTAGACCAGGCAGGGCTGCAGGAAAATGGCTTCTTGGAAAAGAAAGCACGTGGGGTCGGCACCAGCCCCGTGGGACCGTTCATTAGGTGACTCCCTTCCCTGGTGTGCCCACCATGCTCGCCTGCCTGCCCCGTCCACCAAGAGAGGCGAGTGGCGGGGCACAGGTGCTGGCAGGGATGTGCTGCTCACAGGCCGGGGTCCTCAGCACCCAGGGCTTCTGGGTGCGCGTCACTTAGAGCTGGAGGCTCTGGACTTACCCAGGCAGCGTCCTGGGACGTGTCGCCCCCTCTGCTGCAGGTGCGTCTGGCCTCCCTGGTGGTGACCCGAGCCCTCACACTCGCTCCCGCAGGTTGCAGGGTGGAAAGCCAGCGCCTCAGGTCTGTGGCTGTCACTCCATCTGTCCCCCAGAAGTGTTCATCCCAGTGGTCAACCCATGAGAACATGGATTTGGATCAGCTGGACCTGAACCCCAGGATCATTGCCGCTGTTAAGAAAGGTATTTTAACTTGGGTGACGTGTCACGGGCACGGGTGGGTGTACGAGCACACTTGATGTAGAACGAGGTCACAGAATGTCCACTGTCCACGGGGTTCCCCAGGCCCCGCTCCTGACTGAGGCTCCAGCACTGGGACATGTTGTGGGCGCCCCGTGGGCGTGGGTGTCAACTGAAAGGACGTTTGAGGCTCCTTGCCCTCAGCCACACACGTGGATGGGTCTGCTCTCCCTGGACATTGGGTTGTTTTTTTTGTTTTGTTTTTTTTGGTACCGGGGATTGAACTCAGGGGCACTCGGCCACTGAGCCACATCCCCAGCCCTATTTTGTGTTTTATGTAGAGACAGGGTCTCACTGAGTTGCTTAGCGCCTCGCCATTGCTGAGGATGGCTTTGAACTCGTGATCCTCCTGTCTCAGCCTCCCTAAGTGCTGGGATTACAGGCTTGAGCCACCGTGCCCGGCTTGGACATTGGGTTTGATCTGGCTCCTAAGTAATGTATGCTGCCGGCCGCCAGGGGCTTCCTGTCGGGGCTGGGGGCCGAGGGCCGAGGGCCGGCCCGCGTCGCACTGTGGGCACCTGCTGCATGGGCAGTTGGTGTGCCCTCTTTGGAGCAGCTGTGGCTTTTCCACAGGAGTTAGGGGCTGCCTGTGCTCCTGGCTGACTCGCCCCCCGTCCCCAGCAGGCCTGCCGGGCACCTGGGCTCCTTTCTGAGTGCTCAGGGCTGGCGGCTCACCGGTGAGGCTGGCTTTCCTGGCGTGTCCTCCCCAGGCGCACGCCATCCTCGCTGCCTCTGCCCAGGCTGCTCCCTGGGCTCTGCCTCTGGGCTCCCCTTTCACCTTCCCCGTGCCCTGGGGTCTGTAGGGTGCTTCAGCTCAGGACGCCCCCTGATCGTGACGCAGAACCCTGAGTGCACACAGGGCCTTGCTCTGCTGCCCCCATTGTGGCTGTTGACCTCGTCCTGCTGGTGGTGGCCTCACGGTCACAGGACGGCGGCCATCACTGCAGACACCATGCATGCAGTCTGGGGACAGAAGGGAGAACAGGCTCTACCCAAACATGGTCCTTTCTTGTCCGCTATGGCTGCCCCTGCACCTCCGTCGAGCAGGGCTGCCTGCTGGAGACCCTGGCGCCTCGTGCCCGCGTGGGTGCCTCCACCCCAGCCCCTCCGGGCCTGCTGCCAATCCCTTTCCTTTGGCCAGTCCGGCCTGTCTGGACTGGAGCCTCCAGTTTGTGGCCGGGCAGTGACCTGGGGCGGCTGCATGGGCTCGGTCCCCCTCTCACTGGAGCCTCTTGTCCTCTTCCCTGGTGATCTCCTGCCACTTTCTGATCAGCTGGCGGGGCGACACTTTTTTTCCTCTCTACTGCTTCAGAAGCAGAAGGTCCTGCCCTCACCCAAGTCCAGAACTGGCTTCTTGCCCCACCCCAGTGGCAGGCCCCGGCTGCTGCAGCTCGGAGGCCCCCACGGTCTGTCCTGCTCCATTGGCCTCCTGGGCACCCCTCCCTTTCTGTGCTTTCACCCCAGGGCCCTACATGTGCTGGGCAGGTGCATTTCCTCAGAGCTTCACCCCAGCTCTGGACTTTTTTTTTTTTTTTTTTTTTTGGTACTGGAGATTGAACTCAGGGCACTCGACCACTGAGCCACATCCCCAGCCCTATTTTGTGTTTTATGTAGAGACAGGGTCTCAGTTGCTTAGCACCTCGCCGTTGCTGAGGCTGGCTTTGAACTCACGATTCTCCTGTCTCAGCCTCCCTGAGTGCTGGGATTACAGGCTGTGCCACCACGCCCGGCTCCAGCTCTTGACTTTATGAGATGGGTCTTGCTATGTCGCCCAGACCCCCTGTCCCAGCCTCCGAGGAGCTGACCCCAGGGCCACGTGCCACTGCACCTGGCAGCACTGCACCGTGGAGCCATTTCCATGGTGGAGGGTGTGACAGTGCCCGCCTCGTGGCACCCAGAACCTGCCCATCTGTCTCCGGCTCCTGCTATTGCTGGTGCCAGGCCCTGTGGCCCCCTTGACGGTGGGCAGTGAAGGCACTGGTCCCTGCAGGCCTCCCTGCCCCCGCTGTCCTTGCCCCTCCGTCCAGACTTCCCAGGCTGGCAGCAAATGGGTCCCTAGACCCCGAGGCACGGCCCCACCAGGCGGAGCTGCCCCTGCCTCCCAGGAGCATCGTCTGACTTCCTGGTTTCTCCTTGGCATCAGCCAAGCTCAAGGCCGTGAAGGACGTCCTGCACTTCTCTGGAGCTGACCTACAGAGGCTGACTGGCCTGTCCATCCCTGATGTCCAGCACCTGCTGACAGCAGCCTCCTCACACCTGTGTGGGGGCCCTGTCCTCACAGGTGGGTGGAGAGCCCCTGAAACCCCATCCCAGAGCCGTGGGCAAGGTGTTCACAGATCCCACTTACAGGCTGACCTGCGGAGCTGCCCGCACCCAGGCTCCCAGCTCACCCTGCGCCTGGGGAGGGGGAGCAGTGGGCTCCGCAGAGGGCTGAGGCCCAGGTGCGGGGCTGAGGAACCTGCCCAGGGCCATCACCGTGAGAATCAAAACCCAAGTGCCAGCAGGACCAGGCTCTTACTGTCAGCAACCTGTGACCTGCGTGCCTGGCCAGGTAGGGGGTCCACCCCGCCCTCCTGTGCAGACACTCAGTGGTCCTGGGCACCCAGCACCACGCAGAGCACGGGCCTGCTGCAGCCAGCCTGCCCGGGCCACCTGCTCAACACGCACTGCAGGCAGGACTGGCAGCCACCCTTGGGTGCCGTCTCAGTGCTGCCTTGCCTGGGGAGCCCAGGGGAGGCCGCTGCCCCTGGCCCTTTTCCTGGGTCCTCACCTCACTCTGGGGTGTGAGTGGCAGAGGGGGCCATCAGAGGCTGCAGCCAGGGCCCCTTTGTCAAATGCTGGCCAGCAGAGGGCTGCCACATGTGCATGCATATATGGTACGGATACACCCGTGGCCCTGGCCCCTCTCAGACCAGGGACTGCAAAGCCCCTGCCACAGAGACGCCCTTGCAAGGAGGACAGTCCTAGGATCTGAGTGGCCTTGGCGGCTGGGACCACTGTGGGATGCTCCACACAGCCTCCTGCTATGGGACATGCCTTCTGAGTGACTGTTAGTTGAGCCTTGTTTTTGAGCGACCTTCAAGCCTTGTCAGAAGTGCTTTGCAACCCTGGGGACCTTCAGGGCTGGAGGTGCACTTTAACTTCATGCAGTCTCTGGCCACACACAGCTGTGGTATCCAGCGCCACTTGGCACTAGGCCATGCGCTGGAGCGAGAGGCAGCCCTGTGCCCAGGGTCTGCTTCAGTCTGGTGCCCGCCACTGTGGGGAGCAGGCTCTCAGAATGTCTAGCTGGTAGTTGGGCCAGGAGCTGAGAAGTCTACAGGGACAGGTTCTCCTGGGTTCTGTCTGGCACACATTCAGCCTCCTGGCCAGGCCCCCTCCCCTCTACCCACCCCGTCTGACCCCCCCTGCCTGTCTTCCCCTGATGCCAGTATGGGCAGGGGTGGGTGCTGGGCAGGAAGCCACCTGACCCCCCTCACCCTGCAGCACTGCACCTGTACCAGCAGAGGGAGCGCTTCCCCACGCAGCACCAGCGCCTGAGCCTGGGCTGCCCCATCCTGGACGGCCTCCTGGGCGGCGGCCTGCCCCTCGAAGGCATCACAGAGCTGGCTGGCCGCAGCTCAGCTGGGAAGACCCAGTTGGCACTGCAGCTCTGCCTGGCCGTGCAGTTCCCACAGCGGCACGGAGGCCTGGAGGCTGGTGAGTGACCACCCTCTTCCTAGGGTGGGGAGGGGGTCCTGACCTGGCGGTTCTGGGGTCCCTGCTCTGTTTTCAGCTGCTTTCTACCAAGTGGGCTAGCAGCTTCCTTCTGCGCTTCCCAATTCCCATCTTCCTTCTTGCAGAAGAATAAAGGAAAGGAGAGCTGGGGTCTGGCCTGCCCAGGCCTGCACGGCCTGCCCTCAGAGGTGGCCTCTGCAGACCATGCCTCACCAGGGCCACGGGCCAGCACAAAGATGCCGGCCCTCCCGGTCGCCACCCAGTGTGAGCCCCACAACACACCATCCCCCCCACCCCCCCGCCAAGTTTCCCTGCAGAGCACGTGGCCACAGCCACGTGCAGGGCAAGGGCATGTGACACATGGGCATGTGTCTCCCTCTGGGTGACAGCGGTGTCTGGAGCCTTGGAGGGATGGTCAGGAGTCCAGGACAGCTGAGACACCACGCCACCACATCCGTGAGTGGCCAGGCGCAGCCAAGTTCCCAGAGCGGGGCTGGTGTCAGAGCTGCCTGTGAGCAGTCCCAGGTCCCTGCTGCCGGACCCTCAGCCCAGTCCTATACCTAACTGCCCCCCAGCACCACGTATGTCCCCAACAGCCACACGAGACCCACCTGCACCACATGGTGGAGCTGCAGGAGCAGCCTGGGGAGCCTTGGAGGGTCTCTGTGGGCCCTTGGCCCAGGCCATGCACCTGCTCCCCTGCCCCACCTGGGTGTGGAGGGGAGCAGGAATGGGTAGGACAGGGGCCCACCTGTGGCCATTCTGGCCCTGGGCTCAGGGCAACAGATGCGAGCACCTGGGCGTCAGAACTGGAGGTCCAGCTGTGCTCCCGAGGGGTGGCTGCAGGTGGGGTGGGAACCAGCTCTGCTCTGCCAGCTTGGGCTGGAGGGGAGGACGCTGAGCGGTGAGTGTCGGCTGGAGTGCCCCCAGGCCCATGGCAGGTCCTCTGAAGTGGGGGGCGTCCGCTTCCCAGGGGCCGTCTACATCTGCACGGAGGACGCCTTCCCCAGCCGGCGGCTGCAGCAGCTCGTGCAGCAGCAGCAGCGACTACGGGCAGATGTGCCGCAGGAGGTGGTCCAGGGCATCCGCTTCAGCAGCCAGATCTTCGTGGAGCACGCTGCCGACGTGGTGAGTGTGGTGCTGCAGTGCCCAGGCCGTGAGGGGCAGCGGGCACAGAGTTACCAAGAGACGTCAGCCGTCAGGGGACTCGTGGTGAAAGGTGGCCAGTACCCACCTGGGTGGTGGAGGGTGAGGAGCCTGGTTGGATGGCGGGTGAGGGGTTGTGGAGAGTGGGGTTCTGCTGCACTGACTGAGCTGGGACCTCGCTGACCCCGGGTTTCACAAGCATGTGCCCAGGTGGGGCTGGGAGAGGACCCAGGAAGCCAGCGACTTTGGCCAAGCAGAGGGTCGTGGCCCAGCGGGCAGGGCACCACCCCCTGTGCGCCCTTCCAGCAGCACCGTGCTGTCTGGCCTGGGCTCAGGTCACCAGCATTCACCACCTGGACTTTGGGTTTAACTGGGCCAGATGTGCATCCATCAGCCCCCCAGGGAAAGGAGTGGGAGAGAAGCGCAGGGGGACAGAGGCGTTCTCTGGGCCCAGGACCCCTCGTGCAGGTGGGGCAAGCTCCCGGCTTCCGGTGACCCTCGGGCCACTTGCCCTGGTGTGAGGAGCCTCTGGCCGTCCCCTTCTGCTTCTGATGGTGTCTGTTCTGTGCGTGTGGCACTGCCCCTCCTGGCCACCAGGGTGGGGCAGAAGCAAACCCCTACACCAGACGTAAACGTGGAGGGGGCACCCTGCATTCAGGGTAGAGCCCACCCGTGAAACTTGTTACAGACTCATTCAAGTAAAGGATGAGGTGTATAAACTTTTAATTTTTAAAAATTTACAATAAAATACATTATCACACAGTGCAGGAGCTGGCACAGGGCGAAGGGCACAGGGAGGCCAGGCAGGTGCAGGACATGGACACTCTGTCCCTGGGGGTCTTCCAGGGAGGGACAGGACTGCACCTGCCCGCTGACCCCTCAGGGCTGCCTGGGTGGCACCTGCCCAGCCAGCCGAGTGCTCTCCAAGGCCTTGATGGCAGGGGGTCATTAGTGTCGCGCTCTGCGGCGGTGGTCAGAACTAGGTTAGCACTGCAGCCCCAGCCAAGGGCCCTCCCAGCCCCGGCCTGCCGGTCCCAGGGCCAGCTCCGGGGCTGCACAGGGCAGCGTCCTGGCACCCTAGAGCAGAGCAGGCCAGGATCACTGCAAGAGAAGGCATCAGGTCAGGGCAGGCCCCGTTCTGGAGATGGCTCAGGGGCCTCCCCACTCTTGCCTGGAGGCAGGTGGCTGAGCCCCAGCCTCCCAGGCCTGAGGGCCAGGGGACCCGGGGGACTGGGGGGACCTGTGCGTTCATCTCTGCACGGGGAGCCCCCTTTGCAGAAGCAGGGCCTCAGGCCATGCCTGTGCCCCCCACCTCCTCGGCGGCCTTGGTGGCACTCACGTTAGAGCTGGTGTCCTCCAGGCTGCTGCTGTCATTCTCTACACACAGAGGCTCCGCTGGGGACGCCCTGGGGAGAAGCACAGACCAGGGTCACGCTGGGCTGGATGCCAGGCCCTTGGTGGCTCCTTGGAGCTGCAGGTGCCACAGCCTGTGTGCCGCAGCCTGGCTGTGACTGCCTGCAGACTTTGGACCTGCCCTGTCCCCTCTGCCGCACAAACCTCTGCAGTCATTGGCTACCCACTGCATCGCAGCCCACCCAGCCCTGCAGTCAAAAAGGCATGATAGTCCCAGAGGGAGCCTGAGGCCACCTGCCTTGGAGGGGCTCATGTCCACCCCTGGCAGAGGCTGCTTGAGCTCAGGGTGGTGGGAGGGGCTGGTCCCCCACCTGCATGGTCTCCCAGGGAGCAGCCCGTGCCCATGGTCCCAGGACTTGACAGTTAGCAGTTGGGGCGATGCCTGTGTTGTGCAGGACAGACTCTGGGACCCCTGCTCAGACCTGCTTGATGGGCACAGCCTGGCAATCAGGTGGCCACCAGCTGCCCTTCACAGATGCATCTGGGTCCAGGTGGTCTTGGCACCTGTGGGGCCACTGGAGGAGGTGGGTTGGTCTCTGATGGGAGGTGAGAGCCACAGGGCAAAGAAAGAGGCCAGCTCAGGGCCAGCTGAGTCTGTGTGAGAGCACAGGCAGCCTAAGGAAGGCTGTCACCCCCGGGGTAGGACATACTGCAGGGGACCACTGCCTGGGAGGCCAGCAAAGGGCATAGCCCAAGGGAGAGCTGTGTAGGCCTGCAGCTTATGAAGTGGGAGCCTCTGGAGAGACCAGAGGTGGACACGAAGGCTCCGGTGCAGTGCCTGGGGAGGACTCGGACCACAGCCCAGCACCACGAAGACTTGGTCACCTGGAGCTGTGACCAGTGCAGGCCACGATGCCGTCCCTCACTCTTGCAGGACACCTTGCTGGAGTGTGTGAGCACCAAGATACCCGTCCTGCTGTCCCGGGGCATGGCCCGCCTAGTGGTCGTGGATTCAGTGGCAGGCCCCTTCCGCTGCGAATTTGATGGCCAGGCCTCGGCCACCCGGGCCAAGCACCTTCAGGCCCTAGGGGCCAGGCTGCGCTGGCTGAGCAGCACGTTCCAGAGCCCTGTGCTCTGCATCAACCAGGTGGGCGAGGCCAGCAGCTGCTCGCGAGGAACCAGGGGAGGCAGGGAGTTAACGCACCGGGAGTGGGGCATGGCTGGGATGTGGCCTGTACACCTTCCTATGTTGACATAGAAACTTCCCAGAAACCCTTAGCCACCACAGCTGACCCCATTGGACTCTTCCAGGTGACAGAGGTTGTGGAGGAGCAGCACTCAACACTTGGGCCACCAGGGTAAGTGCTGGCACCTCCTGGCATTGAGCACAGGATGGGGATACTGTTTCCACAGCAGCAATGGCCTGTCCTCCGTGTTGCAGGCCCTGGGACGAGCACCTCTCCCCAGCCCTCGGCGTGACCTGGGCCAACCAGCTCCTTGTGAGGCTGATGGCCCACCGGCTCCGCGAAGAGGAGGCTGCCCAGGGCAGCCGGCCAGCCCGGATCCTGCGGGTGCTGTCCGCCCCTCACCTGCCCCCCTCTTCCTGCCCCTACACAGTCAGAGCGGAAGGGGTGCGAGGGGCACCAGGGGCGAAGTCCTGCTGACGTGGACCAGATCGTGAGAAACCCAGACTCTGGCTGCGTGCTGAAAGTGGTTGGTGCAGACGCACAGCTGCACCAGGGTGTGCGGCACCGTTAGCCCTCCTCAGCCAGGGGGAGACGGTGAGCAGGGACACCCTGGCCCTTGGGGGACAGAAGACTCCACGGGGGCTAGTGCTTCTGGGGTCTCTCCAGCGACTCGCAAGGGGCCGCCCTGGGCCTGTCCTCGGCGTGCCACTCAACGCCCCCGAAGCCACCCCCACAATGCAGGCAGCTTTGGGAAGCTGATGAAAGGACACAAGGGACCAGCAGCATCAGGACGTCCAGCAACCCTGGCCAGGCACAGCGTCCATGCTGGGAGTGCAGCAGGATGCCTCACAGGGCCACCTGCACAGGACATGCCTAGCCTCTCCTCTGACTAGAGGGCAGAACTTCCTGGCAGCACCTCTGGCTGTGGACCCTGGAATCTGACCACCTGGCCCTGGCCTGAGGTCCAGCAGTCACTCAGGCACATGGCCTCTCCACAGGCAGGGCTGTGAGTTACAGCGGGCTCCTAAGGAGCTGCTGCCAGCCAGGTACTTACTGTACCTGTGACCTGTGCTGACCCTGCTGCTACTCCCCAGGGTCCTGCAGGGGGAGCCCCACTAAAGCTGGAGTGCTGTGCACGTCACACAGGACGGGCCATGTGTGGGTGTCCCCAGCTCACTAGGGCTGTGGCCAGGACTCGCTAGCACAGAGCTGTTCTGGGGCTGGACTGTCCCCTCTGCCATCCTGACATGCAGGGTCTAGCAGGCATTGTTGTAACTAAGTCTAGACAATTCCAAGTGACTTTGTAGGTAAAATGTATCAATAAGAAAATCAACTGCAGCTCCCCACTTGACCACTTAGCAGAGGACAAACATCTGAAGGCACAGAAGGGACACGGCCACCTGCCTGGCTCGGTCTGCACAGGGCCTGCCCTCCAGGCAGCCCAGAGGGAGGCCTTGGGGTCCTCTGCATCCCCCTGCCCCCTGAGGACTCTTTCCTTGCCGTGTTGTAAAGCCCTTACACACGTGAGAGCATCGGAGTCCTCCCCACAGTACCAGGGAGCCACCTGTAACGGTGTTGTGGGTCAGCCCGAGACTGCCACCCACCTGCGCACCACCTGCCACGTCTGTGCTGGCCGCACAGCAGCAGCCTGAGCCTGGCCTCTGCCCCGGGGTGGGCCTTAAGTGCGCCTTCACATGTAGCTTTCAGAAGTCTGGTCACAGGTGCTGCTGCGAAGCGCCAACGTGGGCCACAGAGCCTGGGAAATCCCACGAGGCCACGACAGAGAACGCCTGGACCACGAGTCAGACGACCTTGGCGGCTGCTCGTGCTCCATGGCATGGCATCCCTCATGGCTTAAGCCAGATGACGGGGATTTATTTTTTAAATTCTTTTAAGAAAAAAGGAAGCTGCAGGTTTAATTCCTCCAGCCCTGTCAATGCCTGGGACCACTTGGGAAGAAGCCATACAACCTCCCACACCCCTGGGTCTGGCTTCTGCCTTACTGTGTTGCCCACCCGGGAGCTCTTGTGACAACTGTGGACAGACCCTCAGTGTCTAGCGCATGCGGCCACTTGGCCCTGGGCAGAGCTGCTCCACCTTTCTGCCACTATCGGGTGGTTGTTTTGTCATTACTTATTTTTAAGTGCAGGAGTGGAGCCCGGGACATGCTGGGCAAGCACTGCGTCCCTGAGCAACACCCCAGCCCTTTGTGAAACAGTCCCAGGATGGCCTTGAACCTGTGATCCTCCTGCCCCAGCCTCCCCAGTGTGCACCACCTGGCTCAGATCAGCTTTTAACTTAGGTCTGACAAAGACTGAAGAGATAGGTGCTCCTCTCACTTAGGGTCCTCTCTCCACCAAGGGGGGCACTGAGGATTGGGGACACGGCCACCACTTTTTTCCTGAGACTGTTAAGGTGTAGACAACCACAGTGGAGACAGGCTGCCCGCTGTCCCAGGTCCCATGCAGCTCCCTCTGTGGCAGAAGTGTGGCTCCTTGGGCACCATGAGCTTGGCCCCCACCCACATTCCCACAGAGGTGGCCCGACCCCACCCCAGGCTGGGCCAGGCTTGGAGGCCAGAGCACAGCAGCGCATCCCCAGGGGCCTGGCTATGTTCTCCAGGCACCCTTCCCAGCGGCTGCAGGTCCCACAGCCTGGAGTGGAGGGAGCTGGGGCCTGCAGCTTCCCTTTTTCTTGGGTAGCTTTGTTTAGGGAGCCACTTGTCACACTGTGGACTGTCCTAAACCCCAGTTGGCAGCATTCAGAAAACAAGTTCCTGACCGCTCAGAAGCTGCAATGTAAACCTAGCCAGGAGCCTCCAAGAAGCAGTAGGGAAGAAGGTGCCCGGCTTGGGGCTGGCCAGGGCCCTGGGGGGACGCGTGGGCCTGATGGGAGCAGATGCCCTTCCCAGCACCATAGTTGGTGACAGGAGCTGACACCCAGTCACAGGGAACATGAAGGCATCTCAAGTCCAGCTGCTGCAACAAAACCCCAAGTGCTGTCACCTCCGGCCCTTCGCTCAAAAGCAGCCCACGCCCCGCAGCCCACAGACAGCCTGCAGAGGAGCGCTTCAAGGTAGCTGGAGGCACACAAGGGAAGGCGTGGCTGCCACCACCCCTGCTGCTGGGTGAATCAAAACCCCACGATCCAGCAGGGACTGCGCAGCCTGAGCTGTGCCTGGCACGGTTCTTGTGAAAATCCACCCATCAAAGAGCTTTTTAAAAAAGGACACATGGAGCCAGGCGCAGGGGCTCAAGCCTATAATCCCAGCACTTAGGGAGGCTGAGACAGGAGAATCGCGAGTTCAAAGCCAGCCTCAGCAACGGCGAGGCGCTAGGCGACTCAGTGAGACCCTGTCTCTACATAAAACACAAAATAGGGCTGGGGATGTGGCTCAGGGGTCGAGTGCCCCGGAGTTCAATCCCCAGTACCACAAAAAAAAAAAAAAAGGACACATGGGCTGGGATTATAGCTTAGTGGTAGAGCGCTTGCCTTGCATGCATGAAGCACTGGGTTCGATCCTCAACAACACATAAAAATAAATAAAGATATTGTGTCCATCTACAACTAAAAAAATATATTAAAAAAAAAAAAAATGAAGGACACATGTCTATGTGCTTAGCTTCAGGGGCCAGCAGGCAAGGGCTGGGACCATGCCCTGTCAGTCACCAGGCTGGCCCTGCAGAAACACGGTGAGGTGGAGCCCAGCCAGCCCCCCTCCTGCGCCGCCTCCTCTCCTGTTCCACTGGCTTCTCTAACAGACCACCTGGAGCTCCCTTCTGAAAGGATGTCCTCTACGTCTCTGGTTCATTACAGACTTGTTACGATATTAAACTTTAAAACAGATCTGGTGTCATGGCAAAAGGGGGACAGACAGACGCAGGCGTGTCCGGCTCTTGCGTGTCGGTGGCTCTCAGGTGCCAGATGCAGGCGGGTAACAGAATTCTGGGGCATGGCTGCCCACTCTTTTCTAAAGGCAGCCCAAGGTTGGTGGCTGTCACCATCTAGGAAAGGAAGCCCGGCTGCCACCAGGGCTGCGAGGGTCTCAGTGCTCCGTTAGCCTCGGGGATTCTATCTAGCTCTGTCCCGACCCTCAGCGGCCAGGTCAGTGTGGCTGGCACTCAGAGCTCTTGAGTCTGCCAGACAATTACTTCGTTCCTGCATGAAAAAAACAAATGAAAACATGCTTAGCCAGTACGTCCAATGGTGCCAGCTCCATGAGCCCAGGCCTCACTCTAGCTCCACGAGTCTTAAGCTCCCGTGCTCAGACCTGGAGACCACAAGTCTGCACCCACCACAGCCTCTGGCCGGGCTGCAGCTCAGCAGCAGAGCACATGCGTGGCAGCGCACAGTCAGGCCGGTCCCCTGCACCAAAAGCAACAACAGACCTCTCCCCCTCCTACCAGGAGTGCTCAGTGTCCTCTAAGCTGCCTAGAGCCCTGGGGAAGCCCCAGTGCCTCCCAGGTACTGCCAGGCCCTCCTGTCTGTGACCTGCTGACAGTTGAATTTGGGCCACTGAAAGGACTGCCAGCTCTCCAGGTGTGGCAACTGGGAATCAGCAACTGAGACCAAGTCAAGGCCACTGGGGCTGCCAGGTCTGCTTGGGGACCTGAGCAACAGGGCCAGTTTCTGAAGCCCCCAAGGGGCTGGCCACACCAGGTGTTCCAGAGAAACAAAAACCTAGAAGGCCACTTCTGGAAAGAGGCTGACAGGTACCAACGTCAAGATGAAGAAACCGCACTGCACTTGTGCAGTGCAGGCCAAGCACCAAGGGTCTTAGGGTCCACACACACACTGGCCATATGCCATCTGGTGCTGGCCACCTTAAAATACTAGATAACAGCTCAGCTAGGCAAAGGACCAGTTAGAGACTGAAATCACACAACTCGCGAGAATTGGTCAAGCTTTGACGTGACTTCATCAGAACAAATTGCTCGATCTCAGTCAAGCTGTTTCCAAGGTCACGGGCCAACCACTCTCCCGTGGGTGTTCGCAGTGTGAGCATCCCTGGCTCACACAACCAGCGTGGCGCGCAGGAAGGGTGGGCCAGTACGGCCGGCCACCTGACCCACAGCCCTGCCCCAGGGGCAGCTCAGCGCTGAGCAGCCAGGGCAGCACGGGAAGGCTCCTTACTTGGGAATGATCTTCTGCGGCCTCGCCACCCACGTTAAGAGCGTTCAGAGAACGGGCATGCTTCAGGCTGCGACCCCGATGTGGACATGCAAGGACAAATGGATCAGCACGTCAGCCAGCCAGCAGGACAGTGGAGACCCTGGGACAGGAGCACCTGGGGACTGGGCCTTCCCTGGCTTGGACTGTCCCTGCAATTAGTACCCAGACAAAAGCCCGGTTTCCTTCCTCTCCCAGCAAAGTGCCCAAGACCCCGGGGCACATCACACCGGTCTGCCATGCTGCCCCTGGGCTCAGGAGCCACTGGGAGGGCCCCATGCAGGGCTCAGCCCACCCCAGCCAGACTCAGAACTCTCGGTGAAGATCCACCGGGCACACGGGTATGTTCTGTTTCACACTTTTTATATGTTAACAATGAGGACAAGCTTACTAATAAGTTTATCATTAGTAAACTCTGGGAGGCAGTATTTCTGACTTTAGAAAACCAACATTCAAAACAAATTCCACGGCTTTATATGTAAAGAAATAAAAAACATTTATACATATATTTACTTTTTCTCCCATTGGATGACTTTATAACACTTTTATTTTCTTTTTTTGGTACCAGGGATTGAACTCAGGGGCACTCGACCACTGAGCCACATCCCCAGCCCTATTATGTGTTTTATGTAGAGACAGGGTCTCACTGAGTTGCTTAGCGCCTCACCATTGCTGAGGCTGGCTTTGAACTCGTGATTCTCCTGTCTCAGCCTCCCTAAGTGCTGGGATGACAGGCGTGCGCCGCCGCGCCCGGCTGACTATAATATTTGAGATGGCTTGGGAATGACCTGCAACCTGGATTTAGATTACAGAGGCTCATAAAATCACTTCATTGCTCTCCTCCATGGACACCTCTGGACACAAAGTCACTTCAGCTTTCACACAGTGACACTGTGCTAAGGTCACTGGAGTGCTCCTGTGAGACCTGCGGTTATAAATGTGACCTGCACACCAGTGGGCACAGGGGTGAGGGCCAGGGGCACCAGAGCACAGCGCCCAGCCAATGGCTCTCAGCCAACTCTCACTGAGGTGGTGACACACAGACCTGTCTACCTTTTCCGGAGCAAAACTCACCCAGGATGTCCCAACAGGACGGAACTGTCCAGGCACCTGCCGGGATGCTGCCAGAGCCCTGTGCTAGTTTTCCTCTACCTGGAACTACTTAAAGTGCAGATCAAACCGGCTCAGCCCTGTCCTCGCAGGTTCCACTGCTCTGTTGCAGTGGCCAGTTAACTTCTAAGAAAGCTCTGCAGCCGCCTCCCTCGACTCCACCTCCCCTCCCTGGACTCCACCTCACCTCCCTCCACTCCACCTCGCCTCCCTCCACTCCACCTCCCTCCACTCCACCTCCCTCCACTCCGCAAGAGGAAAGAGCAACATGACGCCTCACGAGACTCTGCCTTTTGCTCCGGCGCACTCAGAACACTAGGGTGTTGGCTGCCGCAGGGTCCAGCTCAGCAGTGACCTGCCCACGCCCCTCCTTTCACGTCCAGTTAGTGGCTCACATGTGGCCCCAGTCCCACAGGCTCAGCCCCACCCAGGCATCTGCCAGAAAGGCAGACGTGGGGGCCCCCAGGAGCCAATGGCAGGAAACCAGCATGGGCCAGACAGTCCATGGGAGGTGCCTGAGAAGACTGGCCTGGTGCTCTCCACAGGATGGGAATCCCAGAGCCACAGAGGAAGCAGACACCTCACTGCCTCCTCAGGCCGAGGCGCACAGCACTGCACGGACACACACAGGGTGCTCACACTCGGCAAGTCAGAAGCAAGGTCTGGAGGCAACAGAGATCCTGACTGCCCTCAGGGGGGAAATGTGGCCCACGCAGCCACCGGGCTAGGAGCCAGAACTGGGGTTTGCACACAAAGGCCTTCAACATGTCCAGAGCTTCAAGCAGCCAGGGAGCCTCCCTCTGAGGAACTAAAGCCCTGGACAGGGTGTTCTGATGTACAAATTGTTCTGTTCAAAAAGGTCACCCGAAGGGGGCAGACCAGCAGTCGTGGAGCACCACCCTCCCAACACCATGAGAAACACAAACGTCCTGCCCTTCCTGAGTCACTGGGTGTGACCAGTCCTTTCAAGTCTGGAAGTGGGTAAACCTCTCAGAAGCAGACACTTCACCCCAAGGCGGAAGGGCATAGCAGTACTGCACGTGGCCAGCAGGGGGCGATGTGCCAGGGCCCAGGCAGCTCCCCCACAGGCAGTCCCCCCACAGGCAGTCCTGAGGCACCCACAGCAGAGTAAACGCTGCCCCTGCTGAGCAGAGGAACGCCCAGCTCCCAAAAGCCACCAGGAGTTTTCACCTGCAAGCGGAGTGACTCCTAGAGAGAGAGCAGCCAAGAAGGCCAAGCACAGGCAGAGCAGGGGCTACTGGGGACCCTCTGGCCAGACCCTCTACTGTCTGTGGAGGCAGTGACGGTGGGGTCTCAGGTGCAGGTCCTCAGTGCCACTGAGGGGACCGGAATGGATGCAGTTTTAAAGGGCAAAATAACAAGCAGCCGAAAAGGACAGGACTTGACATTTCTCAAGGGTTCTTGGTGAACTGAGAACCCTGAGCTGACCAGAATTTCCACCGCAGAACATTTCAAGTGGGATTAACGTCAGCCCCTGCAGTGCCAGGCACGGAACCCAGGGTGCTCTACCACTGAGCATACGCCCGCCCTTTGATTTTTTATTTTAAGACCAAATCTTGCTAACTGCCTCCAACTTGGGATCCTCCTGCTTCAGCCTCCTGAGCTGCTGGGATTACAGGCGTGTGTCACTGCGCCCGGCTGGAAAACTTCCAGTGTGGATGTGATTGTGGGGAAGACTCCAAGACCCATGACTCAGGCCTTTTTTTAAGCACATGGAAACTGAAGGTATGAAAATACAAACTCTTTTTTAAAAAGCCATGAAACTACAACCCTTCTATCTAAACCCTTTTTTCTCCTGATAGTGGTATCTGCACGAGAGTTAAAGTAGTCACAGATAACATATGATTTTGAAAGATTGAAATTTTAAAGGATTTGAACGAATGCTAATTAAAAAAAAAAAAAAAGCAATGCCTATCCAGGGTAAGCAAGTACCAAACACACAGTGCTGTGGTATTGAATTCCCACTTTTCACAGCCAAGGCTTTTCTTTTCTTTTCTTTTTTTTTTTTTTTTAATATCTCTATTTTATTTATTTGTTTTTTTTATGTGGTGCTGACAGTCGAACCCGGTGCCTCACCCGTGAGAGGCAAGCGCTCTACCACTGAGCCACAACCCCAGCCCCCAAGGCTTTTCTTTGAACATGTTAACAAAATCAAATTCCATGAATTTTTTTTGAAGGCATCAATCCTTTGGGCCTCTAACAAGAAGTTAGTTTCACGAAACACGGAACCTACTCAACCCCTCCCATTGCAAAATCCCGGCCCTGGGCCTGGGGCGGAGGGCTGGGGAGATAATTACCCGGGGTTCCTCGGCTCACTCTCTCGAGAACTTCCTCCCTTCAGCTTCCTAACCAGCTTCTCACTGCTGCGTCTAATGGAAGCCCGGAGTTTGCTAAAGGAACCACTGCGTTTTAAAGATCCAGTGCCATCCTGAAAAAAATGTGAACAAATGTGAAGCTGCGGGAGGACCCCCCAGGCCCAGCTGGAGGCAGACCAGGATGCCATGCCCTGCCCTGCCCTGCCCGCCCAGCCCAGCCATTCCAGTCCTGGGCAGCCACCAACTGGCCATGGGCACAGAAATCCATCCACATGCAGTTTCATTACAGATGAGCCAATGGTGGTGAAAGCCCTGCAGGGTGGAGAAGCTGGCGGAAACCAAGCCACCACCACATTTCACAAGGCAAGTTGTTAGACTGCTGCCTGAGACAAGGACAACACACCCTTTAAACTAGGGCAGCTTCTAGGGATGTCACCAAAATCAAACTCTGTTCAATAAACAGGTGAACATCTGGCCCAGACAGCGAATCCTCTGGACCCTTCCAGCTACAGGAGCACCCAGCTGACAGAAGGGTCTCACTCAGTGTTGGGTATCAATGTAGTGAGAAAATCAGATATAATGTTCATTTTCTACAAATAACTAAACATCCCTAGACACCTTGAAGAAAGCAAGTAAAAGAGCGACCACCTGGCACCTGGCACCGTGACCAGCTCAGACACTAGGAAGGAACTCCTGGCAGGATCCAACAGAAATCAGACACAGAGGGAAACGTGTGTGAATAGCAATGTTTATTCTGAGAACAGCCCCTCAGTGAGACCCCAGGAACTGCTGCTCAGGGGCTCTGCAGCACGACGCTCATGGACCCAGCAGACAGACGCAGGACACAGATCAGCCGGAGTGAGTTTATTAGAAGTTAGAAAGACACAAATACACACATCACTGAGCACTTCAGGATTAGTAGGAGAGCAGAATCGCCAGACTCCACACAAGACGACACAGAGAACTACTGCAGCGTGTCCTGGAGGCCCTGGAGGCCCGCCAGGCCTCTAGCACAGGGGGACGTGCAGCACATGCCCTACTCCTACAGCTCAGCAGCTGTCCACAGGTCACCGTCATGCCACCGTGGTGACTCCTGTGCGACACTTCTAACTACCTGGTATCAGAGTGAACAGCTATTCGCTCTTGATTTTTGAACTTGTGTATTACACAGTAAATGGATTTCATTAATACAGTTCTTATTACTAAGTACATATCTGGCAAAGCTACATGTATACAGAAATCAGGAGCCCCCAAGAGGACAGCAGCACCGAGAGGAATGGCCGTCACAGAGGTGCAGCTCTGACAAGCTCCCAGGGGCTGCTAGACACAGCGGGCAGCACTGGAGAGAGAGGGAAGCCGGAGAAGGCGCCGCCCGTCATGCAGGAGCAGTGCGAGAGGCACGCGGGCGGCTAGGCCTGTCAGACAGAAAGGAGAGAGAGCCACGTGAACCCGCAGTGAGGACAGGGCAGCAGATCCCGCACGGCTTGGTCACAGTACTTCTAGGTCACGGATCTCAGCAGCACTGTGCAGCTGCAGTACTGGGCACTGCCTCTGCCACCTGCTTCTGCCAGCCCTGCAGAGAGCAGGTGCGGGCCCCAGAGCATCCTACAGAATCTTGGTGGGCCTACTCCTGACGCGCGCCAGAGTGAAGGGACTGTTCCGGGCGTGTGGGCTGGCAGGTCAGGGACCTCCTTGAGGCCCCCCATGAAAGGCTTCACAAGTAACGACGCTGGGAGACTCGGCACTGGAAGGCACCTGCAGGGACCAAAATGTTGGCCACAGAAGGCCACCACTTGGGCCTATCCTGTGAAGCTCTCCCTCTTAAGCCTCTCCTGGTGCCCCACACTGTGACTGCTCCCCAAGTCAGGCAGGACTCCCATTCTCTTAAAAACACAGCTTAGACATTTCAGAAACTGAAAAGAATGCTGACTTTAAAAGCTGACAGCGTATTTTAAACATGCAGTTGACAATCTAAATAAAATGAGTTTCCACAGGCAGCAAGGCCTCCTGGGTCCAGCCCGAGGGCAACCAGCATCTGACAGGAGCACAGACGCAGGCCTGTCCCCAGCCACTTGACTCACCATGGGGCTCACGCTGAGCAAGTCACTTAACCAGCCCGAGCTTCATCTTTCTCATCTTTAAAATGGAAAAATAAAACTTGTTACCAAAGCCTCAAGAATGCTGGGAGGAAATAACACAGAAGTTCTCGCTGCTCTTCACAAAAAGGAGGCTAGTGCTCTGTGCCCGCCATGCAGGACGGCCCTACTATCAACTGCTCTACGGCAGGCGCTCACCATCCCCAGGCTCTGCCCTAGGCTGACCACAGGGTCCAGAAGGATCTCAGGGTGTGGGCACTCACATGCACACACACGCTTATGGCTGCTGGGGAGGAAGGTGACACCTGTGCAGGACAGCCACCACTTCCTGTGAGCCCCACAACCAGGTCCACAGCTGGGCCAGCGGTAGACAGGTCTGCCCCGTCAGGGTTGGTCCCCACTCTGCACTGGCCACCTGAAGCCTGGGCAGATTTCCACCAGGACAGATTGGCGGCTGGGCGGCCCCTGCACCCAGACGCTTCTTTACATGTGTGAAGACCCTGCTGCGCGGTGGGCCTTTCAGCGGAAGCACCTGTGCAGTGGGGCGGCCCTCTGCAGTGAGGCTGCGGGGCTGCAGTGTTCACACTGCCCTGTGGTGCACTCTGCTGTCTTCCTGTGTGATGTTTCAGAAATGAAGATCTACTTCTAGTTAACCATCATCCCATTCCTCAGTAAGGGTAAGAGCTCGGTGTATTAAACAACTTAGTGAAACCTCAGCACAGAGCAGCTGGGATGGGGGGTGGGAGGTGGGAGTTGGGTCCGGGGCTGCTTCTCAAGTGGCACCTGAACCAGTACAACCAGGAGACAGGGGGCTCCCTGGGCACTGGGTGCTGCAAGTACGTCCTGACCTTGTGCTCAGCAGGACTCGACCCAGGACAGCCCAGAGAGGGCCCGTGGTGCTAGTGACTGAGGCACTCGCTTCACAGTAGACCACGAAACCCATGGACAGAGGCTAAGGAAGCCCAGTTTCACCCAGGAAAGGGTTCCCAGGCATGGGGCAGCTGTGCTCTCCCCAGGGGGTTCAGGAACTCTGTTCTGCCTGCAGAATCCACCCCTCCTCATGCCTGCGAAGCCCCAGGACTCACAGCCTTGGCAGCTCACAGGCAAGAGAACAGAGCTACACCTCCTCAGCAAGTGAGCCCAGTGTCCAGACCTGATACCCAAACTCCCTGAGTCTTCAGCATGCCTGCGGCCTTGCTTGCCTTCTTTGCTACACATGACCCCGCTCTGGGGGAGTCACACAGGAATGCAGGGCGATGAGACCAGGACCTGTTTGCCTTGTCTCTGACCATGGCACCCTTTGTTCTAGATGCCACTTCTGAATGCTGAGAAAAACTGAGCCTAATGTCCTGAGGAAATAGCCACTGTCACTGAAGCAAAAGGCCTTGCATTGGCTCTGCTGAAGCTGCCACCACCAGAGAGAGCACAGATGGTTCCCCCACGTGGCAGGTTCCAAGGTTTTGAAGAGCCACTGAGGGGCTGGGTGGAGCACTAGCCCAGCATGTGCAAACCTGGGTTCCCTCCCCAGCGTGGCCCACTCAATATCAGACTCTGAAATCTTTTTTCTAAAAATTAAAATCTTATGCAGAACCCCAATATAAAATAAAAACTTGAAATCTGAAGTTAGAGGTGACAGGTGCAGTCTTTGACATCTGCCTCAACAGCCAGTTCATTTATCTCAAATGCATACTCCAAAAAAATCTTGAGGCACACAGTGGGGTTGTCAACAGTACCTGTTTTAAAACAGCCTGCTGTGTGACCTCAAGGAGACCTCCACTTAGAGCCAGCAGGAGAAACCACTGGGCCCTCATGCAGACAGACCAACACGCTGGGCAGTAGCGTGCCCACGTCGGAACCAAACCAACTCCGTTCCTCATGTAACCACACCTCTCACAGCTGACAAGTGTCTGCGTGTGCACACTGCCATCACCACCTCCACTGCCTTTTTTAAATAACAGAAGTACAATTTGAAAATAAAATCTAAAACCAAAAGCCAGCAGCCATCCCAGGAGGACTCAAGGCCTTGGCTACTCCATAGGATGAAGGGCATCCTGCCCTGTTCAGGAACTTCTGAACTGGGTGACCTAGGGCTCACAGACGGTTTCAGTAAGTCAACCCTGCAGCCAAGGCACCCTGGGGCACCAGTATCTGGAAGTCAAGTGTGCTACCCAGAAAAAGTAAAGCCCCAAGTCACCACACGCGTGTGTCCTACATGATAATGTATCCAAAGTGAGGAGAAAATGGGGGTGCTGCTGCCCACCACGTGGGCACCTCCAGCCACATCCAGCCAGGAAGGTGCCCAAGCCCCCTCCCAGGTGGACAAGAACAGCCCCCTTCCTCCCCAGTGCGTCCTGAAGGCATGGTAGGTCCCTGTGCTGTCACAGTCTCACTGCCACAGGAGCCATATAGACAGGGACCTAGAAATACTGTCTCAAGAGAAAGCTCCTTCAGAATCTCATTCAAGAGCCAAGCTCTGCACGCAGGCACTGAACGTCAAGCAGGGCAGGCCCCTCTGGAAAAGCATGCAGGCACCGAGCAGCTGAGAGTCCAGTACACAGCTCCAAGGGGGCAGGCACGGGCAGGAGGCTCCCTGTCCTCACTGCAGCTTGGGACCACTGCCCAACTGGGCTTACGCAGTCAAAGCAGATGCTGATTGGTTGTCTTGGCACAGAAAGGATCCAAAGCAAGGAAGCTGCCAGGCAAGGACAGTAGAGAGAATGTTCTCCCTGAAACTCTGGCTACTCCACGTTTCCACACTGCTCAGTCAGGATGCTAGCTCCTACCAATCTGCTACAGCGAAAGGAGACTCTAAAGAACAATGGATTCTTTGTGAGACAGACATAAGAAGCCCCACACTGCAATTCAACAAAATTGTACACTGCAGCTGATCAACCACTGCTGCAGCTTTTCAGAACCTTGGTGGCCGTGGGTGGCAAATCCTCGCTGATGAGGACACCAGCTCCACATACAGAGAAGCAGCCAAGGCCACATGCTCACTGCAGCACTGGGTGGGACTGGGCGGTGGACTTCCCCAGAGCCAGCCAGTGAGCGCCAGGCAGGGTCTGTGCCCCTCCTGGGGGTCTGCCTGTTTCAAGTACAGGCAAGTTCCACCCGAGAAGCTGGGCAGGCAACAGTGAAGAGCAGGATCACCAGGTGCCCCAAGAGTGGAGACGTGGTGGTCAGGACTGAGGTGGGTGGGTCAGTGAGAGGAGCAGCCACGCTGATGCTTTTCTCCATGAGCTGTTCTCTAAAAACAAGTTCCAGCACCTCTCTGAAGGCGACTTGGTTAATTCTAACACAACCAGAGCAGCCAGCCCCGGGAATCAGGGGCACTGACTTAGCAGTGAAACGGGCAAGTTAGAGAAGCAAGTTAGTCATCCACCACACTGACCCCTGGGGGGACACGAGCCCTCAGTGTGGATGATGCTCTGAGTCGCCAGGACATTCAATCAGCACGGAGAGCTCAGGGTTAAGCCAAGCAGCTCTCATGGCCCCGGGGAGAGGCTCCCACTGCAGGCAAGCGGGAGACTTGAGTATGAGCAGCAGTCAGGGCCGTGGAGAGTTCCAGACTCAGTCTAGGAGCAGAAGGCCTAGCGCAGGAGACAGACAGGGCCGGCGGGCGGTGCCCCGGGCAAGCGGGCAGTCCCACGCACGGCCAGCGCGTGCTGTACTTACCCCGTTCCACTCTACGCTCATACTCACTTCCTCCCCTCCGTCAGGGCCACTCTCGTACTTGACCACGTCCACGTTGAGACTCTCCCGGCTCCTCCGTTTCTCCATGTTCTCAGGGTCATTTAGCACTTCAGCCACTCTCTGTTTGTGAACAGTGTCAAGACCCTGTGAGCCAGGCAGGGGGAAACGGTGGACCCATTAGCACGCAGGTCTTAGCAGGGATTTCTCAGATACTTCAGGAAAAGAACAGTTTGTAATTAACAGGAGAAAAAACATCAGAAAAAGGCTTGTGCTGGAGGTCATGGGGGAGGGCTTCCTAAATGACAATGACAGGTCAGGGTTACACAGTGTCCACAATGCCACAACTCAGGACTGTGGTATACGCTGTGAGTGTCCACTTCAAATTAAAAGCTGTAAAAAGGCCATATGTGGTGGTGCATGCCTGTATTCCCAGCAGCTCAGGAGGCTAAGGCAGGAGGATTGTGAGTTCAAAGCCAGCCTCAGCAACTTAGGGAGATCCTGTCTCAAAATAACAAAATAAAAAGGGCTGGGGATGTGGCTCAGTGGTAGAGCACCCCTGGATTCAATCTCAGGTACAAAAAAAAAAAAAAGAGCGAGCTGTAAATAGATACTGAGCTCTAGGTAATGATTTATAAAATGAAATAATTCAATAGGAAGTGTACTGATACCTACAAATTATCTTCAAAAGGATGGAAGGGTGGCTGGGAAATGAGGTCAAGTGTCTGAAACATGGCACAATCCAGGTGGAGAACCAGGGCAAGCCCTACACCTCCTCAGGTGTGAGGAGTTTCCTGGATGCTAGGAGATACCCAATGACCTATGTCCCCGGGCGTCTCAGGTTTCCAAAGCAAGTACACACTTGATAACTCAAGGTGCTTCCATTTTTTTTCTTTTGTTTTTAACCAGGTATTGAACCTAGGGGATCTTTACCACTGAGCTCCATCCCAACCCTTTTTATTTTGTATTTTGAGACGAGGTCTCACTAAGTTGCTGAGGCTGCCCCCTGCGAGTCCTTGGGATCACAGGCATGCACCACTGTGCCTGGCTTAACGTTCTTTTTTTATTTTTAGTTGTAGATGGACAGAATATCTTTATTTCATTTATTTATAGGTGGTGCTGAGGATTGAACCCAATAAGTCACACACGCTAGGCAAGCACTTTACCACTGGGCTACAACCCTAGCCCCTACTCTTATTCTTTTTTTTTTGGTAGTGGTACTGGAGATTGAACTCAACCACTGAGCCACATCCCCAGCCCTACTGTGTGTTTTATGTAGAGACAGGGTCTCACTGAGTTTCTTAGTGCCTCGCCGTTGCTGAGGCTGGCTTTTTTTTTTTTTTTTTTAATTATTTTATTTAAATGTGTTTCAAGTCATAGTACATAAACAGAGCTCAGTTTTTCCATTTCTCTGGTTGCAAACCAGATAAAAGTCACACCATTTGTGTCTTCATACACGCACCAGGGGTAGTAATGACCCTCTCAATCAACCATCTTTACTATACCCATTCCCCTTTCCTTCCTCCCCCCTCCCCCCTGCTGCATCCAGAGTTCCTGCATTTCTCCTATGTTCCCCATTCCCACCCCCCTTATGTATCCTCATCCACTAATCAGAACATTCAGCATTTGTTTTTTTGGGATTGGCTTACTTAGCATAATGTTCTCCAATTCCATCCATTTGCCTGCAAATGCCATAATTTTATTCTCTTTTATTGCTGAATAATATTCCATTGTGTATATGTACCACAGTTTCTTTATCCATTCATCTATTGAAGGGCATCTGGGTTGCTTCCATAGTTTTGCAATTGTGAATTGTGCTGCTATAAACATTGAGGTGACTGCTTTATTGT